>CM035122.1:87962206-88121959 GCA_020205555.1 Panax stipuleanatus | reverse complement strand
TTATCTAACAGACCAATCCAGCATCCTGGATTATCCAAACATCTCATCCAGCAAGCCTGGATTCATTAATCCTTCAATCCAGCAAGCTAGATTCCCCCTTTTAATCAAATCATCTTATTATTTTTTTTATCTTTTGTCCACACATAAATACATGTATTCCATACACTAAAATAATTTTTCAGTAATTTTTCAATTTCCTTTAGTATTTTTCAAAAATCCATTTTTAGTTAATTTTTTAAGAAATTAGCTACCTCACGCTTAACTCCAGAAATTTTCAACTCTTGGTGGGATCTTACACATGTTAACGTGGGCCTCCAGTTTAAATTTCGTGGTCATCAGAGTTATACAACTCCGGTTATAGCAATTTTCGTCTAAAAAATGCAAATATTGAAATAGTCATAACTTGCTCATTTTAAGTCGGAATGACCTCATTTTTGGACAAAAGCTACTTTATCTCATATAGTTTCATGTACCAAAACATTGGAATTTCTTACATTAATTAAGTTGCCGAAATTGCCCTTGAAAAATCCAAACAGCTTACTTTTGTCATTTTTTAGATTTTACATACTTTACTAAAATCAGTCCACACGAAAATCAAGAACATATTTTTCAGTGATTCCACTTGGATCTATTAGAAGACTTATAGATCTAAGTCTAAAAATTGAGCACACTCAAAAATTTGAAATATATTGAGAGATATACTTGTTTTAATTTCATGTATCGTTTTCTCAAAAATCTGATTTCTTAACCTTTGTGATTTCTAAGAAAACTTTCTTGATCTCTCATATTAACCAATATAAACCATCATAACTCATACTATTACTTCATATACTCATGGATCTAACATGATCCATGATCTAATTCACCAAATAATCATCAAACACTAGATTAAACACAAACAATGCTAAGAAAAATTAGGGTTTTCTAACTTTTGAAAACCTATTTTCCAATTCTTGCTTTAGATCTAACTTTGACACTCAAAATAGTTGGATCTACACATAACACACTAGAAAACTTGTAGAAAATCAAAAGCTCAAAGATAGTGTGTTTATACCTTGATTTATGCTCTTCTTCTTCTTAGGTTTGAACAAAGGATTTAAAACTCACCAAAACCTCTCACTCTCTCCTTCTTAAGGCTACCGAGCCTCTCTTCTTTCTCTCTCTCTTGGTTTATTGTGTTTAGCTTTTGTTTTGCTAAGTTATAAGGAAAGAGAAAATAAATAAAATGAAAGATAAGAGTAAAGTTTTGTTTATTAGAAGAAATATATATATATTATATATATCTATATACATTTCACCCACACACTTGCTCCTTCTCTCTCACATTATTAATAGATTGCTTGCAAGATTGTGCATAAGTGTTGGGTAAAACCAAGGCTTGACACATAAGGAGGCTAGGTGGGAGTTGTTTACCAACTAAAGTAATTCACTCCTTACATTCATCCCCCTTTCTCTCCCTTCTCTTAGTGGCCGGCCATGGGCCATTCATTTGTCCAAATTTTATTTTCTTATAATGCCTTAATTAGTTTATTAAATGTCTAACATGCCCCTCTTTCACTAACAAGAAGATTGGGCTATAATTTATTTCTTTTGGGCTTCCCAAGCAATTATTTGGGCCATGTAAATTAGGCTAGATCCAATGCTTTTAATTCTTATCTTACCTTAATCATTTAATTAGAGTTTCCATCTTACTCATGTGTAATTTAAATAATCACTCATATACATTTAATTCTATAACCCAAATAGATTTGTTTTACTTAAGTTATAAAATTAACTAATAGAGATGTATAAAATAAATCTCTTAAGGTTAGTATATATTTTAAATACTAACATAATTCCATATAATTCATAACATATTTATCATTGTTGATAAATTCTTTAAATACCCAAATACTCATATAATCATTCACTATAGATAATTCATATTAGTAATTAATTACTTAAAGATTATAAATCCTTTTAATATAATAATCAATGCTAACATTCAAGCTATGTTAATTTCTAACATAACTTATATTACTCTTCCTTGAAAATGATTAAGTATACTTCTTAGTTCATAAATTAACTATCTAGCTTAATTCACACATACACTTATACGGTTCAAATACTTTCTAAAAAAAATTGTTCGTAAAAATTACACATATAATCATGTAAAATTCCCGGTCCTTACATTCTCCCCTCCTTATAAGGATTCCGTCCCCGAAATCACTATATCCTTACTCTCAATTTATGTCTATTCTTATACCCTCATTTATTAATCAATCAATTTTATTGAATTACTCTCCTCTTTCCTATCCCAATTCAGGGCGGAAAATCTTAGCATACTTCAAGTCTCATTTGACTTGGCATAGCTCATATTTACATACTGTATTTAGGTATCAACATTATATTCATAATGGCATTCCTTTAATATATTAAGCAACTTGAGCTTTCTCTCACTCTACTATGGAACCTCTAAGGGTTACCATATACCACATGGGCATACTCGTGTTCTACTAACTTTTTAAAGTTATATCATCAATTCTTTCAAATTTATATACGCAATACGAACCCTATAACTCATATATAAAACTGTGACTTGGACCCGTAATGGAATAGTTCCTCGCAGTGATATTTATCAAATAAATCACATACGGTTAAATTATTAAGGAAAATCTTTACCCATCACCACTTCTTTTGCAGCCACTGTGTCTTGAACCGTCATGTTAAACGTGCATGCCGTCGGTCTTCCTGGCTGAGCAGGTCCTTTGATCGTCAGTGTCCCACTGCTGTTTCCTTTATTGTTGCTTCCTTTCTCTGCATTCTTCTTTGGATAATTACGAATTTGATGATCTAACGAGCTACACAAAAAACAACCTTGTATCTTCTTTGGACTGGAACAATTGGGAGAGATGTGTCCCTCTTGTCTACAATTGAAACACACTCCTTTTCCCCTCAAACATACTCCCGGATGCTTTTTATCGTAATTTGCACATGGCTCACCGCTCTTCCTATTATCTCCTGACTTGTCTCCAAATTCGGTATTGTCCTTCCACTTACGCTTATTAGAGTTACTTCCTCCACTGCTACCTCCTTCATTCGTCTTTTTCTTCTTCTCTTGATGATATCTTAACACAGCTTCACTTCCTCCTTCAGCGATGATTGCTTTTTCCAACGGGGCCAAAAATGTCTTAATCTGCAACACAACTATCTGGTTATATATCCCTGACTTCAGTCCATTCTCAAACCTTCGCGCCTTTCGTACCTCAGTGTTCACCTGATGCGGAGAAAATCTCGCTAGTTCGTTGAATTTGGCTGCGTATTCTGCAACCGACATACTCTCCTGTTTCAACTCTAAGAAGTTTACCTCCATTCTTGCTTGCATATTTTCTGAGAAATAATTTTCAAAAAATAATTCCTTAAACCTTGTCCAGGTTACTACTGCTGTACCAGCTCTAGCCTTGTTTGTCTCCCACTAGTAATTCACCTCACCCTTCATCAAATAGGTAGCAAAATCTGTCTTTTTCTCCTCCGCTACTCTAGCAATAACAAAAGCTTTCTCCATCTCCTTTACCCATGTATGGGCTTCTATAGGGTCAGTGGTTCCCTTGAATTCCGGCGGTCCTACAGCCTTAAAATCTTTAAAGTTTGCCAATCGATTAGCTATTCGATTTCTTGCGGCTGGGGCTCTAGTTTGCATAGCTTGAGCTAGCATGTCTACGAAATTCAGCATTAGATCTGCTTGATCTCCTTCATTATTCACGAACCGTTCCTCTCTTTGGTTACGGTTTTGTTGTCTTGGCGGCATTATCTGATGAAATAAAGACTTACATTAATACTTTGTCTTTATGGCACATCTTATTAGTAGTAAAATAAGAATTTAATACAAAATTTTAAACTTAGACCAATTCAGCTTGCTGGATTTACGAATTCAGCTTGCTGAATCTACGAATTCATCAAATAAACATCTTAATAGTTTAATTCTCAAAATTTAATTACTTATTCAAACATATAATCATATCATTGCATTTATATTCATAGTCATGCAAATAGTACATAGTACTTTTTCAGTACATAGCGCATACTGCTACAAACAGTTACTATCCCTTTGTGATATAAGTTGGGATTCATTACTACAACTTTATGCAAAAAGTTGAAACATACCAAAAGTTATCTTGATATTTATACCAAAGCGAATAGTATACTCCAAAAGATTATACTCCTCACACTTACTCTTTCTTCCGTCCACTTCCTTCACCTGTCTTCGTCTTAGGACAATTCTTAACCATATGACCCATTCCACCACATGAAAAACATCCTCCTTTCTTTGGCTTAGGACAATTTGGTGATATATGTCCTCCTTGTCCAAAATTATAACACACATTTTTACCCTTCATACATTCCCCGAAATGCTTCTTTTCGCAGTCAATACATGTCTTCTTCCTTGGTAGTGTATTCTCTTGCTGGTCCCCCGAGTCACTGTCGTTGTTCCTTTTCCTTTTATTATTATTTCCCTTCTCCTTCTTGCTTACAATTTCAGATGATACATTTCCCTCAACTCTCATACCATCGATTTGTGCCTTCAGATCATTTCGTTCTTCTGTCATCTCGCTTAATGCTTTTATCAACTGGTCATTTAATAATCTTTTTGCATTCCACATTTCCTCCAAGAAAAACACCTTATCTTTTAAATCTTGAACTTCCACTGATGCTTGACCTTCTTCGGTTACTACTCTGCCTTTTTCTCCATCTTCGATCTTGGTTTCTGGCTCCACCTTAGTTTTTTTAGAATATACTTCTTCTTCTTTATTCAACTCCATCTTGGGGTATTCGTCATGATCACTTGCCAGATTACCGCATGTTCGTCTATTAAAACTTCCTCAACTGATTCACTCTGAGCTGGCACCTCGGCTAATAGCATTGGTGCAGCTGCTAACATCTCCGTAACTATCTCATCATCTCCTGACATCTTGTCACCAGTTTTAAATAACTTCATTAGTACATCACTATCAAACACAATCCATAAACACTAAGTGTCCACATATCTTACTATTGATGAATTTTTCCTAATCCATCACTTAGAACTCTAAATGAGTTTTCTCTATCCTATTTATGGTTATATTCCTAGGGCTTTCCCCCCACCTAAGATTTATAACCCACAGCTTTGATACCAACTTGTGACACCCCCAAATTCGGGTTCCCTAACCTCGGGTTTGGTGCTCACGATCCATCATACATAACACATCTAACTACCCATTCATTAATGAAATGCATCATTCATTACAGTACTTAATATAATCTTATAACAATATCCCAGGTTAACTAACCTTAACATAACTTACATATCCTTAAGTATTCAAAAGGTTTACAATTATTAATTTACATAAGGTAACATAACCATTAAAAGTTGACAATAACTACTCCTGAGTCTTGCCTTTGCCTTTATCCCTGTTAGAACCTTCTGCTACCTCGGCCTTAGCAGAAATGTTTTATTTAAGCAATGGTGAGCAACGAGTTTGCTCGGCAAGTTAAGGTATACAATAAATGATATATATCATGAATAGAAGAGTCTAGCTTCTATAGAACTTCAACAATAATCAATGGATTTCGAAGTTGCTGAATAATAATTCAATCTCAATAATAAAACTTTCTCAAATTTTATACTGAATAACATATCTGGGATGAAAGAGTAAAATTCTTTCAAAGATTCAATAATATTCAATTGAATAAGTAGAATTAACAATACTGCAATAATATTTAATAAAGTGGGATATACCCAGATTTCATGTTGAGTGATCACAAAAGGATCATGAACTAATAAAGGATTCATTAGTTATTAAAACTAAATTACCACAGGAATATAAGTTCGTTATAAAAACTAAACTGTACTCCTCTGCAAGTACCTGGAGCGGCCAATTTCTTTGTACCCTATATTATGCATACGCATAGGTCGATTTACGACAATAAAGTTTGTTCTTCTCAGTCTTACATCACGAGTCCGTACCACAACAATATGGTTTAGATTGCTTTTAAAGAAATACTATGATTTCTATAAATAAAATCAATATTGATCTAGTCAAAATCAATGGCATAAATCTTTCAATAAATTAGTTCATAAGATATATAACGTTTCATGCTTTAACAAATATTAGTCTCGCCAAAATAATTAGCTGAGACATGACTTATAAACAGTTCAAATACTAGAACAAGAATCAATTGCACTATGTGCTAACAACAATAATCATTATAGATGTGAATAACTAACAATAATTATTCACTACCATGCTTGAAAAATAATAACTCAAGTTGAGTTAGGAAACTTGCCTGATTCGTTGACTACTGCTACGCAATTTAAGTTAACTTCTTTTGTAAGACCTATCATTAATAAGATCGATATCTTAATTAGCATCATATATCTTACTCATAATATTTTATCTAACATGTAAACACATAATCATCATTAGATAACATCATACGAATACACAAGTCTAAACCTAGCACACATCGAGTCTTTAATAATATTCAATATAGTATACTGAGTGGTTTCCCACAAACAACTAACAAATTAGTTTTCGTCTCGTCTACACTATTTTCACAGTGAGCTAGATCGGTTACTAATTTGTAAATAACTTTCCCATATGAAGGAGTCGTTTAGCCCAGCTACTATACATCATCCATTAAAGAGTACGATTATACTACCTTAGACTTAACACTACTATATCATATAACTTGTGAATTAACACTAAGTCTTTCATTTTATAAGTCCATTATAATTAAATAAGCCGAATACCTAATCCAGCAACCTAGATTCAAATAACTTGTTGTTTCAAAACTTACTTAACTAATCTAGCAACCTGGATTCAGATTGAATTTAAATTTAGTAAACTATTTTCTAATCCAGCAAACTGGATTCAACTGACCTCCAATCCAGCAAGCCTGGATTCAACTGTCATCCAATCCAGCAAGCCTGGATTCAACTAACATCTAATCAAGTAACCTGGATTATCTAACAGACCAAGCCATCATCCTGGATTATCCAAACATCTCATCCAGCAAGCCTGGATTCATTAATCCTTCAATCCAGCAAGCTGGATTCCCCCATTTAATCAAATCATCTTATTATTTTTTTTATCTTTTGTCCACACATAAATACATGTATTCCATACACTAAAATAATTTTTCAGTAATTTTTCAATTTCCTTTAGTATTTTTCAAAAATCTATTTCTAGTTAATTCCTTAAGAAATTAGCTACCTCACGCTGAACTCCAGAAATTTTCAACTCTTGACGGGATCTTACACATGTTAACGTGAGCCTCCAGTTTAAATTTCGTGGTCATCGGAAATATACAACTCCGGTTATAGCAGTTTTTGTCAGAAAAAAACAAATATTGAAATAGTCATAACTTGCTCATTTTAAGTCGGAATAAACTCATTTTTGGACACAAGCTACTTTATCTCATATATTTTCATGTCCCAAAAGATTGGAATTTATTACATTAATTAAGTTGCCGAAATTTCCCTTGAAAAAACCGAACAGCCTACTTTTGTCATTTTTTAGATTTTACATCCTTTACTAAAATAAGTCCACACGAAAATCTAGAACATATTTTTTAGTGATTCCACTTGGATCTATTATAAGACTTATAGATCTAAGTCTAAAAATTGACCACACTCAAAAATTTAAAATATATTGAGAGATATGCTTGTTTTAATTTCATGTATCGTTTTCCCAAAAATCTAATTTCTTAACCTTTGTGATTTCTAAGAAAACTTTCTTGATCTCTCATATTAACCAACATAAACCATCATAACTCATACTATTACTTCATATACTCATGGATCTAACATGATCCATGATCTAATTCACAAAATAATCATCAAACACTAGATTTAACACAAACAATGCTAAGAAAAATTAGGGTTTTCTAATTTTTTAAAAACCTATTTTCTATTTCTTGCTTTAGATCTAACTTTTGTCACTCAAAATAGTTAGATCTACACATAACACACTAGAAAACTTGTAGATCTAAAGTTTTGAGTTTAAGAAATATAACTCCTTTATTTTGCAAAACAACCCAAAACCATAAATCAAAAGCTCAAAGATAGTTTGTTTATACCTTGATTTATGCTTTTCTTCTTCTTAGGTTTGAACTAAGGATTTAAAACCCACCAAAACCTCTCACTCCCTCCCTCTTAAGGCTGCCGAGCCTCTCTTCTCTCTCTCCTTGTCTTGGTTTCTTGTGTTTAGCTTTTGTTTTGCTAAGTTATAAGGAAAGAGAAAATAAATGAAATGAAAGATAAGAGTAAAATTTTGTTTATTAGAAGAAATGTATAGATATATTGTATATATCTATATATATTTCACCCACACACTTGCTCCTTCTCTCTCTCATTATTAATAGATTGCTTGCAAGATTATGCATAAGTGTTGGGTAAAATCAGGGCTTGACACATAAGGAGGTTAGGTGGGAGCTGTTTACCAACTAAAGTAATTCACTAATTACATTCATCCCCCTTTCTCTCCCTTCTCTTGTGGCCGGCCTTGGGCCATTCATTTGTCCAAATTTTGTTTTCTTATAATGCCTTAATTAGTTTATTAAATGTCTAACATGCCCCTCTTCCACTAGCAAAAAGATTGAGCTATAATTTATTTCTTTTGGGCTTCCCAAGTAATTATTTGGGCCATGTAAATTAGGCTAGATCCAATGCTTTTAATTCTTATCTTTCCATAATCATTTAATTAGAGTTTTCATCTTACTCATGTGTAATTTAAATAATCACTCATATACATTTAATTCTATAACCCAAATAGAGTTGTTTTACCTAAGTTATAAAATTAACTAATTGAGATGTATAAAATAAATCTCTTAGGGTTAGTATATATTTTAAATACTAACATAATTCCATATAATTCATAACACATTTATCATTGTTGATAAATTCTTTAAATACCCAAATACTCATATAATCATTCACTAGAGATAATTCACATTAGTAATTAATTACTTAAAGATTATAAATCCTTTTAATATAATATTCAAGGCTAACATTCAAGCTATGTTAATTTCTAACATAACTTATATTACTCTTCCTTGAAAATAATTAAGTATTCTTCTTAGTTAATAAATTAACTATCTAGCTTAATGGACATATACCCTTATACGGTTCAAATACTTTCTAAAAAAAATTATTTGTAAAAATTACACATATAATCATGTGAAATTCTCGGTCCTTACACCGAGAATGTTGACGTACCGTCAACAAGTAAAGGAAAAGGAAAGATGATCAAGTGAAGACTTGTTGTCTTCAATATCTGGTTGTAATAAGACTTAGTTAATGATGTTTTATTTCCTCATTTATTTGATTGATGTTAAGGTTTAGTTAACCCTGGAATTTTATATTGGATAAGTTATAATCCTTTGTCAAGGAAGATTCTATTTAAGTATTTATGAAGGTTGTAATTTACTTTGCAATTCTTTATTATTGGATAGATGTATGATTTATTTAGAAAGTGAACACCAAATCTTGTGAAAACGAAGTACCCGAATTTGGGCGTGTCACAATAACTATAGAACTAAATAACATTATCATAGTGTTTAACATACTTAAAATTACACAAATGAATGAAGGATTTAGATAAAGAAAACTCCTCTATTAAAGTTTTCTGGCTCCAACTCTTCTCCGTGTAGAGTCCGAGCAATCGAGGATGCAATGGTTTTGGAAGAATTCAAGCTCGAACTTTTTTCTCTTGCTAAGATATCTCTCATAATCTCTATTCTCAGTGTATCTGCTAAGCTCTGGCTGCTGCTATAAGTTAAGTGTGATAAAGTGTTAAGCAGCTAGGTCATTAACTGAGGCTGTCTACCAAAAAATCAGAGGTGGCGCCGCATTAGGCCTTAGACTCAACGCCCTCTGGTCAATTAGTAGCGATGCGGCCCCATCTTTGTAAAGGCACTGAGGCACTGCAGCGCTGGCAGGCGTCAGGCACTGCAGCGCTGGCAGACGTCTGGCGTTGCATCGCCACACATGTGCTTTGCCTTAGCGCTGCTGTGATGAACGAGAATTTTGTAATTTAATTTAAGTATTTATTGAATTAAATAAATTTTTTTGATGATTTATTTATTGAGTTAAATAGTTATTTGATAGAATTGTGGTAGAATAATTTAATGTTATGTGTTACATTGATTAAATTAATGTGGAGACTTTTTATAGTTCAAAGTATGTATTTAATTGAGTTTATTTAATTAAATGAATTATTTCATAAGCATAATGTTAATTTAATTAATTTAATAATTAATTAGAGATTTAATGATTTGACATAATTAATAAATGAGAATTATAATTATGGGATGATGTGATTTTATGTGTAATATTATATTATATATATTATATTATTATTATATTATATATTATATTATTTAATTGAATTTAAATAAAATTATTTAATTAATTAAAGTGTGATAATTAAAACTGTGTAATAACAGTTTAATTAAAATAATGAGAAAGGAGGAATAAATGAGATAACCAAACAAGCCCTTAAAAAAGTGGGTGTCAGTTAATTTGAATTAACTGCTTCCACTATCCCTGACAGTTATATATATATATATTATATGTATATGTATTAGACCTTATATAATATATATCAGTTAAGTTCATTATTTCATATATCATATATTCATCAGAGAAGATTTAGAGAGAAAGAGAGAAAATTGAGAGGAAGTTGTGAATTGAAGAAGAAGTAGTGAGGATTTATATCATCTAATCTCAACAAATAGCATGGGTAATCCCTCATCTTAAGTTTTCAAATTATGTTCAAAGTTTTTCCATTAACGTGTATTTTAGGTTCTCTGTAAAAGTCTATATTGGTGATTAATGCATGATATGATTATATATATGTTAATATATGTTCATAACATATTTTATATCATTTAGTCATGTTTTAAAACAATCAACTTCATGTAATTATGCTTTAATCAATGTTTCATAAGTTACAGAGTATGAAAAGTATGAATATGGCCCTTATGTACAAATTTGCATGCTTTAATTGTTTATTTAACTTGAAATTGAAGGTTGATTACGATTGTGCATGTTAAAACGAACAAAATGAAATTCAAACGGACAGATTCAATGTTATAATGAATCTGTAGTGATGAATTTCATGAATTCTCTCGAAACATTGAAAAATGTCAAAAACATGACATGTATGTGTTTTAATCTGACCAAATATGTGATTTAAGTTATCAAATGCATGCTATGTATGTTACTACCTGTTTCTGTGAAGTTTATAATTCATGGGTAACTTTAAGAATCGTAGTGTTAGTTTAATTTGGCATTTATTTGTCTTTTCTCTGTGTTCTTCACGAACTGTAGCAACTCTGTCTGCGCAGTGGCGCGGCTGTGCGGTTCCAAAGCATAAGTGGAGCGCGCCCGCGCCATGTGGTGCTGTCGCGCCGTTCCAAGGCATACTTGGAGCGCGGCCGCGCCAATTAGCAGATTGCCCAGAAAATGTTACTTAAGCGTTCAAGTCCAGAAAGATAATTTAAAATGTTATGTAGTGAACATGATGACATGTTAAACATATATTGAGATGTTAAACAAATTATTAACTTATTTTACGTGATTAATTGATAAGTTAAATACGTTATTTAAACTCGTTGTTCGTGAATTCTAATAACGAGTTCAAAATTGATGTTTGTGACTTGATGTGTATATCAGACTTAGAATTAATTTGTAATGTGAATGTAATGATATGTAGGAGGAACAAGAATTATATTTGTAGCTTGTGCACGAGGCAAGTGTTATATCCCTAATTAATATTGTTGAGCAAGTTTTCTAATACTTACTTTTAATTAAACAAGTTTTTATCCTTGATTCATTATTATGATGGAAGTTCCTTAAACTCTAAGTTATTCATTGAGCAAGTCCTAGACTTATATTTCTATATTGAGAAAGTTCTTATTCTTGTTCATTCAAGTTGAGATTCCATATGAGATATTATAATTCTTTTAAAGTATTACTTCAGTTATACAATACTTATTCGATTGTATACTCTTGAGATTTATTATTCGATTTGAATATCAATGTTATTGTTGAACCTTATAAGACTAGCTAACCCTTATTGATTCGACTAGTCCATAGTCGATGAACGTTCTAAATTCTAGAACTATTATTGAGCTTATCCAAACCAAACTTCATTTGGTGCGGACTCTGATGTCAAACTGAGATGAACAACCCGTTATAGGGGAATTAATTACGCGTTAGCGTTAAGATGATGTGCACATTATGGTACTAAGGGCTGATCCCCATAAGTACGAGTAGTAGAGTCCATATAGTCTTAGGACTGTTAAAGTTTTCAAGTAGAAATACTTGACAATCTAGGATATAGTTCTTAGTCTTATGACCCGCAGACATACGTTTGGTTCATGCTATTCATTCTTCATTCAAAAGCCGAGCTTTCGATTATTCAGAACCCTTTGATTTACTTGCATGTTATTATTACTGTTATATTATTATACTTGTTGGCAATCGTGCTCACTCTTGCATAATAACATTGTAGTTAAGAATGAAAGGACTGACGAGCCTTCCACTAGCAAAGGCAAGGGCAAGATTAACAAGTGTTGAAGACTTGTTATTTTATTTGAGAATATTTGTTTAAGACTTATGTTGTGATGTTTAAGACTTATCTGTTTATGTTTTTTGCATTGAGATTTAAGGTTAGTTCAACCTGGGATTTATTTATTATTCAGATGTTGTAACCCCATAAGGGGAGGATGTTTTTATCTATTTCATGAGATGCATTTATTATGGGTAGATAGATATGTGATATTTGTACAGTGAACACCAAATCTTGTGAAAATTGAAGTACTCAGATTTGGGGGTGTCACAAGTTTGTATCAAAGCTGTAGGTTATGAATCTTAGGTGTGGGAAAACCTTAGGGTAGTAGCCTGTTAAGAGATTGCTAACATAGTGGTGATAAACTCTTATCGAGTTCTAAGAAAGATAATAAAAGACTTTATGTGCTTATGTGATTATTCATGTGCTCGCTAGTATCGGTTAGCATCACTTAATAACTAAAGACTTAAAATTTTGATTGTCAGGATGTCAGATGTTGGAGGATCCAATCAGCCTAGGGAGGTTGTACCCCGAGTGGCTATTGAGGAGGAGCCCCGAGACATTCATACAGTCTGGGAGCAGTTGGTTCAGAGAGAGCCATCTCATTTGATCACTATTGTTGGTCAGGAGCATGAGCCAGTGTTTGATTTAGAGGAGGACTCTAAGGAGATTGAGGTTGAGGCTGAGACAGCTGAGGAGGAGGATGAGGATCCTGATGAGTTCCCACCAAACTCTATCAGTGCTGAGATGTACGACGAGCTATATTACCGTAACATCGAGTTACAAGATACTGTTCGAGAGCTGAAGAAGCATATAATTACTCAGCGGACTACCATCGAGCAGAAGGATGGCGAGATCGAGACTCTGGATACACGTCTTGGAGACGTGGAGTGGGAGTTTGTTCATGAGAAGGGCCATAGTGAAGAAAAGTCAGCTGAGATAGAGAAGTTGAAGAATGATTTGCAAGAGGAATCAGTGAAGCGTGCCATAGCAGAGGATGCTTGGATGAGGGCTTCACAACGTGCAGATCTTGCCGACGATAACGATCGGTCAAAGAAGGCTAAGATTGAGGAGACAGACTATACATTCCAGACAGCGATTGATAAGGCCCAGGATCGAGTGGTCTACTATCCAGTTCAGTTCGAGGACCTATCTTGATATATGCTGGACCGTAGGACAATGTTCCGTATTATGGAAGAAGAGCGCAAAAAAGCTGTTCGACATCTTAGTAGGTCGTTATAGGAACAACATGATTATGTGAATATTTCTTTTATAGTTAATAATGTAAATTTTGATGTGTTTATAAACAACGAAATATGATGATGATTTAAATCCTGAAGATTCTTTTTCTCTGGATAGTTGATGTAAATAGCAGTGATGCTATCTTATTTTGTTTAAAACTTTTTTATTGAATAAAATATCAGCGTTTATTTGAGATGATATGTGTTAAGTGTTATCTTAAAGTATTTAAGTTAAGCCTTAAATATTTAAGGGATTGAATAAAGATCTAATAAGCGTATATCTTAACAGAAATATATCTCCGAGAAGACGCCCTACTCGTCAACCGGCCCAAGAAGAGTCAACTAATAGTAACGACTCCAATGCCAATGCCAATCCCGTGCAGCAGTTGGTAAACTTATTGACTAGAGCAATGGCCAATCAGCAGCAAGCTTCGTTGAACACGACGTTCAAGGACTTCAAGGCGGTGGGACTGCCAGAATTTAAGGGATCCATGAACCTGATCGAAGCACAAACTTGGGTTATGGATATGGAGAAGGTTTTCGACGTCACTAGGGTGAGTGAGGAACAGAAGACGGCTTATGCAACATTCATGCTGAAGGAAGAGGCCAGTTATTGGTGGCAGGCAAACAAGGTCCAGGGAGGACAAGGTGTGATCACCTGGGAGAGGTTCAAAGAAATGTTTTTTGAGATGTACTTCCCGATAAGCTCACAAAACTAGATGGATGTTCAGTTTCTGGAGCTCAAACAAGGTAATATGTCTGTGCCAGACTATGCGGCGAGATTTAATGAGTTGGCTAGGTTTGCCACATACCAAGTGAACAATGATGAAAGGAAGGCTAGAAGATTTAAACACGGACTGAAGCCCTGGTAGTATAGCAAGGAGTCGATGTTCTAGTTGAACACCTTTGGAGTATTGGAGAAGGCTATCATTGCTGAAGGTGGAAGCGATGCTATAACCAAGTACAACCAGGAACTGAAGAAGAAGAAGAGTGAAGGTGAAGGAAATAAGGCTAGTGGTAGCAACACTGGGGGAAGCAACAGTCAGAAGAGAAGGTGGAATGACAGCCCATCGACAGAGAATCAGCAGGGAAACCAGAAGAAGAGGGTAGAAGCATATCCGACCTGCGGGAAAAACCACCTGGGGGTCGGTATGAAGGGAAAACGAGTATGCTATAATTATGGTCAGGAAGGCCACATAGCACCAACTGCCCTAACCCTAAGAAGAGCTCCTGCTTCACATGCGGGTCGAAGGACCATCTGGCCAGGGATTGCCCCAAAAAGGTACCAGGAGGGGCAGGATCAGGTGGGATCAGGGGAAGCAGCGGTGGTAACGCTCTGACGATTACAGGACCAACTGCAACAAACCAACCTACTTCCAAGACATTCAACATGACCGTACAGGATGCTGTGCAGTCATGCGATGTGGTGTCAGGTATCATTCCGATCAATAATGTTAATGCATATGTATTATTTGATTCGGGTGGTACTTGTTCATTTATATCCGATGACTTTGCTAAGAACTTAGAATTGCCTACGGACGAGTTAGAATATCCTATGAATATAGAGATTGCGAATAAGGAAGTGATTCATGTTAGTTCATACACAAGAATTGTAAGGTGGATATTAAGGGTAATGTGATGAACGTAGATATTATCCCGATTAGACTTGGGGAATTTGGCGTTATTCTGGGAATGGATTAGCTATTCAATTATGGGGTGATAAATGATTGCCAAAAGAAGTGTATTAACCTTATGACTCCGTCAAAGGTTGTGTTCTATGGTAGCAAGTCGCCTAGACAAGCGAGTTGTCTGGCGATGTTGCAGGACAAGAAATTATTGAGACATGGTTGTGTAGGATACTTAACCTACATAGTCGATAGTCGTAAAGAGAGTCCGAAGTTGGAGGAAATACTAGTCGTGAGAGACTTCGTGGACGTATTTCCGAATGATTTGCCAGGACTTCTGCCTGATAGGGAAGTAGAATTCGTGATCGATTTAGCGCCAGGAACCGCTCCAATATCGAAAGCCCTGTACCGCATGGCTCCGGTAGAGATGAAAGAATTGATGGTGCAGCTGCAAGAGCTTTTGGACAAGAAGTACATACAGCCGAGCGTATCACCGTGGGGAGCGCCGATGTTTTTCGTTAAGAAGAATAATGGGACGATGCGGCTCTGCATCGATTATAGAGAGTTGAACAAGGTCACAATCAAGAATAAATAACCATTGCCTAGGATTGACGACCTGTTTGACCAGTTGAAGGGTGCGAGATATTTCTCGCAGATAGATCTGAGAAGTAGTTACCATCAGTTGAAAGTGAGGATAGAGGACGTTCCAAAGACAGTGTTCAGGATTCAATATGAACACTACGAATTTCTGGTGATGTCATTTGGTCTAAGAAATGCGCCTGCAGCATTTATGGATCTAATGAACAGAGTGTTTAAGCCACTCTTGGATAAATTCGTAATGGTGTTTATCGACGACATTCTGGTATATTCAAAGACCAAGGCGGAACACATTGAACATCTGAAGGTGACATTGGAGGTATTGAGAAGAGAGAAGTTGTATGCCAAGTTTTTTAAAATGCAAATTTTGGATAGAGCGGGAATAATTTTTGGGATATGTGATCGATAAGGATGAAATTTCGGATAGATCCCTCCAAGGTTAAAGCTGTAATGAATTGGGATCAGCCGAAGACACCGTCAGAAGTGAGAAGTTTTCTTGGATTGGCATGCTATTATAGAAGATTCATTCAGAATTTTTCCAAAATTGCGACTCTGCTGACAAATTTGACTAGGAAATCAGTAAAATTCGTTTGGACGGAGAAGTGTGAGGAAAGCTTCCAAGAGCTTAAAAAGAGGTTGAGTACGGCACATGTGTTATCTCTCCCGGATAGCACAGGAAACTTTGTGGTATATAGTGATGCGTCTAATAAAGGACTAGGCTGTGTGCTTATGCAAAACGGCAAGGTTATTGCGTATGCGTCACGTGTGATAAACGAGAATTTTATAATTTAATTTAAATATTTATTGAATTAAATAAATATTTTTGATGAGTTATTTATTTAGTTAAATAATTATTTGATGGAATTGTGGTAGATTAATTTAATTATATGTGTTACATTGATTAAACTAATGTGGAGAATTTTTATAGTGCAAAAGTATGAATTTAATTGAGTTATTTGATTATATGAATTATTTAATAAGCATAATGTTATCCTAATTAATTTAATAATTAATTAAAAATTTAATAATTTGACATAATTAATAAATAAGAATTTTTAATAATGTGATGATGTGATTTAATGTGTAATATTATATTTTAATTTAATTGAATTTAAATAAGATTATTTGATTAATTAAAGTGTGACAAATAAACTATATGCTAAACACTTTAATTAAAACAATGAGAAAGGAGGAATTAAGGAGGATAACCAAACATGACCTTAAGTTAGTGGCAGCAGTTAATCAATTATGGTGATTAACTGACAACCACTAACTATCAGTTATATATGTTATATATATTATATACGTATATTATATTAGTTACGTTAGAAGTACGTATATTCATTATTCATCAGTTAGAAAGTTAGAGAGAAAAGAGAGAGTTTAAGAGAGTTTGTAAATTTAAGAAAGAAGTTGGAGAATCAAAGAGAAGTTCATATCACGTTAATAAAAAATTGTAAGGGTAATCTCTTCATCTTAATTTAATATTTCACGTTATAATGTTTTCTCTATAAAATCGGTTTTCAAGTTCTTTGTAACTAAAGTTACTGACGATTGTTGTATATATGATAATATTTGTTAATATATGTACATAGCATGTTTAATATCAATTATTCATGTTTTAAAACAATCAAAACCATGTAATTATGCTCTATTTTGAAATTTGAAAGTTATAGAGTATGAAGAACATGGATATGGCCCTTATGAACAAATTTTCATGCTTTAATTGTTTATTAAACTGTAAATTGATAGTTGATTATGATTATGCATGTTTAAACGAACAAAACAAAATTCAAACGGACAGATTCGGAGTTGTAACGAATCTGTAATGTCAGATTTTATGATTTCTCTCGAAACTTTGCAAAATACCAAAAACAGTGAATTTATGTGTTTTAATTTGAACGATTTCATAATCTAAAGTGTTAAATGCATGCCATATATGTTATTACATGTTTTGTGAAGTTTATACTTCATGGGTAGCATTAAAAATTATCGTGTTAGTATAATTTGGATTTAATTAGGCTATGAACAGTGCAGTTCGCGAACTGCTATTCCACACATTAGGGACCCCACCCCAGTGGGCCCTTTAGTACAGGAACACCCGCCCCGACTGGCCACCTACCGAGCATACCCTCGCCCCGGCAGAGGGTATAGGAAAAAAATTGTTGTTTTATGTAGTTTTTATCCATAACATGATGAGCTAACTTAATGTAATGAACCTGATGACATGTTAAGCATATATTGAGATGTTAGAACAATTCATTAACTTATTTCATGAGATTAGTTTATAAGTTAAATACGTTATGTAAACCCGTTATTCGTAAAGTCTAATAACGCATTCAAGACTGATATTTGTGATTCGATCAGACTTAGAATTAATTATTATTGTGAATGTAATGATATGTAGGGTTAATTGAGGAACGAGAATTATAACTATAGCTTGTGCACGAGGAAAGTGTTCTAAAATCAAACCTTTTATTGAGCAAGTTTCCTAAACTTTACTTTTATTGAGCAAGTGTTATCCCTAGTTTACTATTGTTAAGCAAGTTTCTAAATTCAAAGTTATTCATTGAACACGTTCTGAACTTATGTTTCTATATCAATCAAGTTCTTATTCTTGTTTATTCAAGTCAAGATTTGTATGAGATATCATAATCCTTGTAAGGCATTACTTCAGTATACAATACTTATTCAATTGTATAATCTCGAGATTCATTATTCAATGTGATTATCAGTTATTGTTGAACCTTGTAAGACTAGCGAACCCTTATTGATTCGACTAGTCCATAGTTGATGAACATTTTAAATTCTAGAACTGTTATTGAGCTTATCCAAACCAAACTTTCTTTGGTGCGAACTCTGATGTCAAACTGAGATGAACAACCCTGTTATAGGGGATTATTTACGCGTTAGCATTGAGATGATGTCCACCTTATGGTACTAAGGGCTGATCCCCCTAAGTATGAGTAGTAGAGTCCATATAGTCTTATGACTGTTAAAGGTTTAAAGTAGAGATACTTGACAACTTAGGACATAGTTGACAACTTAGGACATAGTTAATGGTTTTATGACCCTCAGATGTACTTTTGATTCTTGTTATTCATTCTTGATTCAAAAGCCGAGCTTTCTTTATTTAGAATTCTTTGATTTACTCGCATGTTATTATTATTGTTATATTATTATACTTGTGGGCAATCGTGCTCACTCTTGCATAATAACATTGTAGTTAAGAACGAAAGGTCCGACGAGCCTTCCACTAGCAAAGGCAATGGCAAACTTAACAAGTGTTGAAGGCTTGGTATTTTATTTGAGATTGTGTTGTTTAAGACTTGATGTTGTTTAAGACTTATTTAATTATTTATGTTCCACACTTATTGTATTAAGGTTAGATGACCTGGGATTCATTTATTCAGATGTTGTAACCCCTTAAGGGGAGGATTTCTATATATTTCATGGTTTGCATTTATTATGGGTAGATAGATATATGATATTTGTACAGTGAACACCAAATCCCATGAAAATTGAACTACCCAAATTTGGGGGTGTCACATCACGACAACTGAAGGATTACGAGAAGGGGTATCTGACCCATGACTTGGAGTTAGTTGCGGATAGTATTTGCTTTGAAGATCTGGAGACACTATCTCTATGGAGAGACGTGTGAAATATATACAGACCACAAGAGTCAGAAATATATTTTTACGTAGAAAGATTTGAATATGCTCCAAAGAAGATGGTTGGAATTGATAAAGGACAATGATTGCGAGATCTTATACCATCTAGGTAAAGCAAATGTGGTTGCCAACGCCTTAAGCAGAAAGGGTCGAGAGAAATTGATGCTATTGACTGCCCAAGAAGAGCTAATTTCAGCAATGGAGAAACTGGAATTAGAAGTGAGATATCCTATGGAGTCTAACGAAAAGTTGTTCCAGCTAGGAGCTGGTACAACTTTGCTTGATAAGATTAAAGAAGCACAACTTCAAGATGAAGACTGTGAGAAGATCAGGAAGAGGATATCTGAAGGAAATGAAAAGAAATTCAAAGTGGACAGTGAGGGACTATTAAGATTCTAGAGCAGAGTTTGGGTATCAATAGTGCCAAAGATTAAGGAGGACATTTTGAGTGAGGCTCATAGTTCGCAGTATTCGATTCACCCTGCGAATACCAAGATGTACAAGGATCTCCGACAGAATTTCTGGTGGCCGAATATGAAACAAGATGTTGTCGATTGTGTTGCCAAGTGCCTGATATGTCAGAAAGTGAAAGCAGAACATCAGAGGCCAAGTGGGTTGCTACAACCACTAGAGATCCCAGAATGGAAATGGGAACACATTATGATGGATTTCGTAGTGGGTCTTCCGACGACTCAGAAAGGCTACGACGTAGTATGGGTTATCATTGATCGACTGACGAAATCAACACACTTCCTTCCAATCAAGATCATATTCAACTTAGATCAATTAGCAAAGCTATATGTGAAGGAGATTGTTTCAAGGCACGGAGTTCCAGTATCAATTGTTTCCAATCGAGATTCGCACTTCACATCAAATTTTTGGAAGCGACTACAAGAATGCATGGGGACGCAGCTGAGAATGAGTACGACATATCACCCTCAGACAAACGGGCAGAGTAAAGAATGATCCAGACATTGGAAGATATGTTGATAGCATGCATCATAGATTTCAAAGGAAATTGGGATGATCACCTACCACTCGTGGAATTCGGTTACAACAATAGTTACCACGTAAGTATTCGCATGCCGCCTTACGAAGGTTGTACGAAAGAAAGTGTAGAACTCCATTATACTAGGATAAAGTCGGCGAAAGATAATTACTAGGACCAGAACTGGTACAACAGACAGCCGAGATTGTCAAGGTAATTCGGACAAGATTGGTAGCTACTCAGGATAGAAAGAAGAAATACGCCGATCCACACCGCATGAATATAGAATTCGAATTGGGTAGCTTTTTTTCTTGAAAGTCTCTCCCTGGAAGGGAAAGATCAGATTTGGCAAGAGGCGGAAATTTAGCCCGAGGTTTATTGGACCCTTGGAGGTGCTGCGAAGAATAGGAGAAGTCGCATATGAGGTAGCCTTACTTTCGGCGTTAGAGCACATCCACAATGTCTTTCATGTTTCATTCTTACGACCATAAAAACCCGATTACAAACATGTTTTTAAATATGAACCTCTACATTTTGAGAAAGAATTATCCTACAAAGAAGTTCCTATTCAGATTATTGACAGGAAAAAACAAGTTATCAGAAAAAAAATGATACCTTCTGTTAAGGTAATCTGGAGGAACCATAACGCTGAAGAACTTACGTGGGAACTCGAAGAACATATGATGAAAACTTACCCACACTTATTTGCTTAATTTATGTGTAAGCGATTCTAGGGACAGAATCTTTGTAAGGAGGGAGAATGTAACGGGACGAATTTATTAATCGTGATTTTGGGGACAGAATCCTTTTAAGGGGGAAAGATGTGATGAACGAGAATTTTCTAATTTCATTTAAATATTTATTGAATTAAATAAATATTTTTGATAATTTATTATTGAGTTAAATAATTATTTGATAGAATTGTGGTAGCATAATTTAATTATATGTGTTACATTGATTAAATAAATGTGGATAATTTTTATAGTTCAAAGTATGTATTTAATTGAGTTTATTTAATTAAATGAATTATTTAATAATCATAATATTATTTTAATTAATTTAATAATTAATTAGAGATTTAATGATTTGACATAATTAATAAATGAGAATTTTAATTATGGGATGATGTGATTTTATGTGTAATATTATATTTTATTTAATAAAATTTAAATAAGATTATTTGATTAATTAAAGTTTGACAATTAAAACTATGTAATAACACTTTAATTAAAATAATGGGAAAGGAGGAATAAAGGAGATAACCAAACAAGCCCTTAAAGGAGTGAGTGTCAGTTAATTTGAATTAACTGCTCCCACTATCCCTGACAGTAATATATATATATATATATATATATATATATATATATATATATATATATTATACGTATATGTATTAGACCTTATATAATATATATCAGTTAAGTTCATTATTTCATATATCATATATTCATCAGAGAAGATACAGAGAGAAAGAGAAAAATTTGAGAGGGAGTTGTGAATTGAAGAAGAAGTAGTGAGGATTTATATAATCTAATCTCAACAAGTAACAAGGGTAAACCCTCATCTTAAGTTTTCAAATTATGTTCAAAGTTTTTCCATTAACGTGTATTTTAGGTTCTCTATAAAAGTTTATATTGGTGATTAATGCATGATATGATTATATATATTCATAACATGTTTTATATCATTTATTCATGTTTTAAACAATCAAATTCATGTAAGTATGCTTTAATCAAAGTTTCATAAGTTACAGCTCTTATGTACAAATTTGCATGCTTTAATTATCTATTTAACTTGAAATTGAAGGTTGATTATGATTATGGATTTTAAAACGAACAAAACAAAATTCAATTGGATAGATTTGGTGTTATAACGAATCTATAGTGATGAATTTCATGAATTCTCTCGAAACTTTGAAAAATATCAAAAACATGCCATGTATGTGTTTTAATATGACCAATTAAGTGATTTAAGTTGTTAAATGCATGTTATGTAAGTTATTACCTGTTTCTGTGAAGTTTATACTTCATGGGTAACATTACGAATCGTAGTGTTAGTTTAATTCTGCATTTATTTGGCTTTTCTTTGTGTTATTCTCGAACTGTAGCAACTCTGCCTGCGCAGTGGCGCAGCCGCTTCGCTCGAAGGCATAAGTGGAGCGGGCCCGCGCCATGTGGCGTTGTCGTGCTGTTCTAAGGCATACTTGGAGCGCGGTCGCGCCAGTCAGTAGATTGCCCAGAAAATGTTACTTAAGCGTTCAAGTCCAGAAAGATAATTTAAAATGTTATGTAGTGAACATGATGACATGTTAAACATATATTGATATGTTAAACAAATTATTAACTTGTTTTACGTGATTAGTTGATAAGTTAAATACGTGATCTAAACTCGTTATTCGTAAAGTCTAATAACGCTTTAAAAACTGATGTTTGTGACTTTATGTGTATATCAGACTTAGAATTAATTTGTACTGTGAATGTAATGATATGTAGGAGGAACGAGAATTATTATTGTAGATTGTGCATTAGGAAAATGTTATATCCCTAATTTACTATTGTTGAGCAAGTTTCCTAATCCTTATTTTTAATTAAACAAGTTTTTATCCTTGATTCATTATCATGATTCCAGTTCTTTAAACTCTAAGTTATTCACTGAGCAAGTCTTAGACTTGTATTTCTATATTGAGCAAGTTCTTATTTTTGTTCATTCAAGTTGAGATTCCATATGAGATATTATAATTCCTTTAAAGTATTACTTCAGTTTACAATACTTATTCGATTGTATACTCTTGAGATTTATTATTCGATTTGAATATCAATGTTATTGTTGAACCTTATAAGACTAGCGAACCCTTATTGATTCGACTTGTCCATAGTTGATGAACGTTTTAAATTCTAGAACTATTATTGAGCTTATCTAAACCAAACTTTATTTGGTGCGGACTCTGATGTCAAACTGAAATGAACAACCCGTTATAGGGGAATTAATTACATGTTAGCGTTGATATGATGTGCACATTATGGTACTAAGGGCTGATCCCCCTAAGTACGAGTAGTAGAGTCCATATAGTTTTAGGGCTATTAAAGGTTTAAAGTAGAAATACTTGACAACCTTGGACATAGTTCTTGGTCTTATGACCCTCAGACATACGTTTGGTTCTTGTTATTCATTCTTGATTCAAAAGCCGAGCTTTTAATTATTCAGAACCCTTTGATTTACTCGCATGTTATTATTACTGTTATAATGTTATACTTGTGGACAATCGTGCTCACTCTTACATAATAACATTGCAATTAAGAACGAAAGGACTGACGAGCCTTCCACTAGCAAAGGCAAGGGCAGATTAACAAGTATTGAAGACATGTTATTTTATTTGAGAATATTTGTTTAAGAGTTATGTTGTGATGTTTAAGACTTACCTGTTTATGTTTTCCACATTGAGATTTAAGGTTAGTTCAACCTGGGATTTATTTATTATTCAGATATTGTAACCTCATAAAGGGAGGATGTTTTTATCTATGTCATAAAATGCATTTATTATGGGTAGATAGATATGTGATATTTGTAAAGTGAACACCAAATCCCGTGGAAATTGAAGTACCCGTATTTGGGGTGTTACAGCTGCGGCGCTAATGTGAGAACTCGAATTTTCAGATATTATTAAATAAAGATTTAATAAATAAAATTCTTAAACCGTGAGATGGGTTCAAATAAAAATATATAGATGTGATATGAGGTATGTGGTATTTTGTTACATAGGGTTATATGAATTATGTAATAAGTGATTTTTGTGATTAATAAATATATTATTAATATATATCGTTAATTATCATAGAGACGATTCAGTTGAGATAAAAGAAATGGATAAAATTTCTAACTATATAATTTATAAGATTATTTTATCATAGTAAGTTGGTGACATTAAATATCCTTAATGTATAATCACCATATTCTTGTGTATGTGTATTAATAACTAGTGTGTTTATAATATAGGTTATTAATAGCACTTAAGCTATCCGTGAATAGGTTTGGATAGTGAAGCATGAGTTAGTTAAGGAATTTACTAATAAGAATAAATATTAGTTAATTTAAGTTGGGAGTTATATTATGAAATAATATAATGAGAGTATTGAACCTTAATTAACTATGATGATATAGTACAGTGTTTAATTTACTTAAGTAAATGAGTGAATTAATATGTGTGTTGATTATGTAATTATAGTTGATACTTTTTATATATATTACTTGGAGTGGTAATATGTGAGAAAGTCTAATGTGCGAATAACGTTAAATATATATATATACGTTATTAAAAGATGATGGAAATTATTATATCTTTAAATAAATATTTAATATTTGAAGAAATTGTTTTGGGAAACAATTTATAGAAAAGAAAGAGAAATAATTATTATATATTTCTAATAAAGGATATTAAAATAAATTCCAATATTGAATTATTTTAATAAAGGAGGAAATGTTATTTTTGAATAATAATATTACCTTATATGTTTTTGTATGACGTAATAGGTATGATTAATTAATATGGTAAATATATTAAAACATATTTGCTATATGTAAATAAATTGATGAAAACAAATTATTATAATAGAAAATAAACTTGTTATCTATTTTCTATAAATAATATATGTACATGTGCCGTACATACTTTTAATAGATATTATATTAAGAATAATATCTTGAGACAATAAGTAAATTATTTTCTAATAAAGAATATCCTTATTTGGAGAAAATATAATATTTTATGTTATGGCTAAATACATAATTTCTAATGTATTTTCAAAAGGAGTTTAATTTATAAAAGAAAACTAAGTTATTTTAATAACTTGAGTTACTATAGTACCGTAAGTGTTATAAATAATATTTGAATATTCTATTTGTAATATATTTATATGTTGACCTTGTACTTAATAGTTCTAATTTAATTGAACGTGTTATAAGTAGTAATGTGGTGAGAGATGAGTAAATAATGAGACTAATAATAAGCTTAAGATTAAGCTTGTGGGAGATGCCTTGTGGCACGATAGTAGATTCGTTGGTGAATTAATTAATTCAAGGATGGAAGAATTTTTAATTAAACAATTAATCTATATTAATTATTATTATAATAGTATATTGCTTTATTATTATGGCTAGTGGTACTATAATAATAAAGAAGTTGATTATGAATATAATCGAAAATTATATTGATAAGGAATGAGGTATATTATCCTATTATATTATTATTATGGATAATATAATATTATCAAGTAATTATGTGATAATATGTTGATTAATGAGTAAATAATTTATAAATATAATAAGATTTATATTTATTTAACGTGATAATAAATCATATAAAGTGTTAATCAATTAGTGTAGAAATTATAATTCCATTGATTAATGAGAAATGAATTAATTAATATTATTATTAATTAATTGATGAGATAAGTAAATTATTTACTTCTATATGCAAGCATGCGAATAAAATGTATAGCGTATAGTAACTAACTATATATTATATGAAGTGTGAAGTGTAGTGCAACTATGTTATATAGTGTGGTGCAACAATTAGGTGACTATACTATATATAGAAACCATGTATTAAGATTGATTAAATTGTGAAAGCTACATGAATATATCGTGTGGTTATGTGACAAAATTATACGTGAGTATACAGTAAAATAATACATCATGAATGTATAGAGTAAACAATTATAATTGATGATTACTTCAATATATAATTGAATAATGTAATGTGAGGATATCCGATTAAATTATATCGGTAAGATAAAATATACATGGATTATATGTATG
The DNA here is from genome assembly GCA_020205555.1 of Panax stipuleanatus. Classification (NCBI taxonomy): domain Eukaryota; kingdom Viridiplantae; phylum Streptophyta; class Magnoliopsida; order Apiales; family Araliaceae; genus Panax; species Panax stipuleanatus. The sequence continues at coordinate 88,095,427 of CM035122.1, read as the reverse complement.
TAACCTACTTGATGCATTGTAATTGGATATTACATTTGTAGTTCATTTATAACCTAAGTTATAGGAAATGAAATAGATGTACATGATATGTAATGTATATATACAACCCAAGTATGGTACACACTATATATAACAATGGTAAGTTAATTTGCAAGTTGCTAAGTTATATTTACTATGTCCCAATTTGAGTACCCATTCTCCACTTCTCTTCACGTGAAGCCTAGCCTACACTACTCTCCTCTCAAATTCATCAATCATAGCTAATGAGTATGAGGGGAGTGAGATTGATGATGGATTACACCAACTCCTCACCAACCTCTTGATAACTGTTATGCAATCTTGCAACTCATTGGTTTGAAATGGGGGATAAGAGTATTGTCTGTATATTTATTCTTCTATAAATAAGACCCTCATCTTACTAATTGTAATTGCTGAGAATTCTATCAAGAAAAGTTAGTGTGGGTATATCATGATAGTGTAGAATCCATTTAGCAAGCAAGTTAATTGTTTAACAGAGGTATAACTTCCTCACCATGTTCTTCATTTTTTGTAATTTTCTAAGTTGTTGATTCTTGAATTGATCATGAATTGATTAATTAAGTTGATTGGGAAATGTTATTAGTTGCTATGTTAGCTTACTAGTATGTTAGAACTGTGTTAGAATATATCTGGAATGAATTTCGTAGGAAATTTCTAAGATGGGTCTTTGAACTGCCTAGCAGAAAGCTGCTCTGCCTCTGGCCGGAGCCCTGCGCAGCTGCGCCAGTTGTATACTAGCCAGCGGCGCAGCTGCGCCGGTACCAGACGTTTAGTTGACCAAGGCCCTGCGCAGCTGCGCCAGTTTTGAACTGGGGAGCTGCGCAGCTGCGCCGGTTCTAGATTCTGGAATTTTGTTTTCTGTTGCAGTCTGTTTCTTCTAGCTTGGTTGTTACCACTTAGAGCAAGCATGTGGACATAAACAACATGCATACCTTGATACAACATGCATGATTTTAACAATGTTAGAATGTATATCATGAAATGGAAAGTGTATGTTTTAAGGAAAAACTTATAGTTTTAAAATGAAAATTTTAGTTTTAAATGTGAACTTTGACATATGTATAACATATGTACATTCTGATTTTGGAAGCATGCTCTTATGGTTTATATTAACATGAAATAAATAATTTAACTGTTAATCGTACACTAGCATACATGAGTGAAGGATCCAAGAGGTTTTCAAGAAAAACTTAAAGACTTTTTGAAATAAACTTGACCAAGACTTATGTCTTCTGACCATGTGAGAACATTTATGTGGTTTAGATATGTGTTTCGAGTGCACATGAGTTATATGTTGAGATGCCTTGCATGTACTAAGTTGACTTAGGGCAATTTTAAAAGAAAACTTGGACGTTTTGGAAGAACTAAAGTGTATGAACATGATAGGATAACATTCGGATATTTTGGACATATATGATAATGTCTGTAGCATCATTTAGATTGGCCTACATGTGTTCATACTATGATAGAAATCATGAAAGTTAGTAAGCATAAATGTGACATGATTTAAAGCAATTATCGATACTAGTTATGCGTATATAATAAAAGTAATTGTGAGCATGTGTCTTAACATTATTTTGACCCCTCACATGTATACATGATGAACCTAGTGGCCTTGCATGACTAAGTTTAAATGTAATGGTTATATAAAACCCGTGAATTATAAATTCTATAAGAAATGTAAGAGTAATATAGATTATGTATCTATAAGTGTTAAATATATGTCAAACACCTTTAGTTAAGTGTGTAATACATGTATATGAAGGATGATAGTAAGTACGTATGGTTAAAGTATACTTATACGTACATAGTTATTCTAATAATACGATAGGAAAGTGAAACGAAGATTCAAAGAACCAAGATAGAAAATAATATAGTACTTATTATTATATTGAGAATGTATGAATGTATGACTAATGGATATGAATCCATGATTATATAATTATGTAGGATTACACGAAGTGCCGAAATCTTTAAGCAGTTAAGTCGTAGTTGTTAAACTACGAATCAGGCAAGTCTTTCAGTTCCTATTTGATATATGAATTCGATAACTGTTAGTTGAATTATATTATGCAGTGATAATGTGAACTTATATATGAACTGTATATGAGATATAAATTAGATTGAAAGTTGATCTTTGATGATATACTTGTTATGTGAAAGTAAAATGCGTAGTAAATATAAATTTTTTATAAATGCATGAACTGAGTATGATGTTGTATGCTATGTGATGCATAAAAACTATTAGAATTGCTGAGCTGTCAAGCTCACTCTAGCAAATAACCACTGTTGCATGTTAAGGACTTACGATAAAGATTTCGTGCTTCTTGATTGATAAAGATAGATAGTATCGCAACGAACAATACTATTTAGATTATCGTTTGAACCCTGTTTAGGTTCTAAGAGTTGTACTTGGTAATTGTATACGTTGTTTAAAACTTGTCGTACTATAAAGATGTATTAGTTAATACATAGAGGATATCGAGTTGAGTTGTAAACGTTTATACGATAACTCAAATAAGAAGGAATTATATTATATAGTTGATTCAAAATTTGTAATTGGTATCAAACTTATGAAATCAATAAAAAGATTTTATTCATAGGATATTGAAAAGTTTAAATTATTCCGCATTTTAATAATATCGAATATGATGTAAAGACGAGATCTTGGATATGAATAGAATTTATATTCTAAATTATAATAAAGCAAATTGTATTTTTTACAAATGATTAAAAGATGTAATAGTTCCGCGATAGTAGTATCGTGACTGCACTGAATCTGAGGTTTCGAAGGAACGTGGATTTGGGGGCGTCATAGTTAACACCGGGCCTCGCTGGCAATGAGCTAGCGTTGCGGTGCCAGTTTACAAAGGGAAACCGGCGTTGCGACGCCGGCTATATGAAAAAGACCAATTTGCCCTTAAAAAGCTGGAAATGACCTAATAACTCATGCAAAACACTTTTAAGCCTAATAATAACAAACAATATATAAAAGCAGTATATAATAAGATAAATAAGCTAAGACGCCCCCAAATTTGAGTTACCTGACCCCTGAGTTTGGTGCTCATGATCCAACATTTAAATATCATCTAACTACCCATTTATTTATGAATAGAAATATACATATCATTAACTGATATTTATAATACATTGTCCCAGGTTTTCTAACCTTAACATAACAAATATACCCTTAGATATACAAAAAGGGTTATACAAAACAACATAATAAATATGTTCATTATAACTACTCCAGTAATACACCTTTGCCTTTGTCTTTCTATGCCCCTGCAGCTACCTCATTCCTAGCTGAAATATTGTATTTAAGCAAGGGTGAGCAATAAATTTGCTCCGCAAGTTAAATTATACAATAAAGTATAAGAATCAAGAATATAAGACTATCAATTCGATAGAATATCACCAAAGTTCAAAGGACTTTGAATTAGCTGAATAAAGCGTTAATCAATAACAAGACTTTCTCGCATTTTATGCAAAACAATAATTCAATAATGAAAGAGTAAAACGCTTTCGAAATTTCTCAATTGAATAACAAGAATCAATTCTACGAAATAACAAAGTGGAATATTATCCAGATTTTTTTTGTAAGCTGAGCGACCCCACAGGATCTTGAACTTCTCGAGTAACTATCAAAAGTTTTACTTTGAAGTACCCAGGTGTATCAAATAACCATAAATATTAAATCATACCCATCCGCAAGTATATAAAGTGATCAGCTTCATTATACTTCATATTATACATAATACTTACACGCGCGCAACTGGCCGAATATACAACCACAAAGCCCCTTTTTATATAAAAGGTTGTTCTTCTCAGTCTTATAACCAGAATTCAAATCACAACAACAAAATACAATGATTTCAATATCTAATCGCTTTCTCGATCTAACCGGAATAATTGGCATTGACCTGTCAATAATAATTGAGTTCTCTTCTCGAACCTATCAAGTTCTCAACAGATGTTTGTCTAGCCAAAACAATTAGCTACGACATATCTCAAAATAATTTAATAATAGACAGAAATTAACTGTACTATTTGCAATCAATAATAACTTCTACAGATGTGAATAACCAACAACAGTTATTCCCCAAGCATATTCTCAAAATCAATAATTCAATTTGAATTAATAAACATGCACTAACTGTTAATAATCAACAATAATTCTCAGACGTGGTATAATCAGCAATAATTAACCACCACTATATTTGAAAAGTAATAACTCGAGATTGAGTTAAGAAAACTTGCCTGATACGTTGACTACTTACGCAATTTAAGTTAAACTTCTTTTCTAAGACCTATCATTAATAAGATCGATCTTTCAATTAGCATAACATACTTTATAAGTAAACTATCTAATATTTAAACACATAGTCAAATATTAGATGACCTTAACACTACTTTATCATATAACTTGTGAATAATCACTTAATCTTTTATTTTATAAGTCCTTTACAATTAAGTAAGTCAAATTCCTAATATAGTAACCTGGATTCAAATTGACATCCAATCCATGAACTTGGATTATCCAAACAGACCAATCCAGCATCCTGGATTGTCTAAACATCTCATCCAACAAATTTATGGCCAGTCCAGCAAACCAGATTGTAATCCAGCAAATCAGATTGCAATCCAGCAAACTAATGGCCAAACCAGCAAGCTAGATTCCCCTTTTTAATCTAATCATCTTTTTATTTTTTTTATCTTTTGTCCACACATAAGTATATGTATTTCATACACAAAAATAATTTTTCAAGAATTTTTCAATTTTCTTAAGTATTTTTCAAAAACCCATTTCTAGTTAAATCCTTAAGAAAATAACTACCTCACGCTTAACTCCAAAAATTCTCAACTTTTGGCGGAATCTTACACATGTTAACGTGAGTCTCTAGTTTAAATTTCGTGGCCATCGGAGTTATACAACTCCGGTTATGGCATTTTTCGTCAGGAAATCCTAAAAATTGAAATGGCCATAACTTGCTCCATTTAAATCAGAATGAGCTCATTTCTGGACACAAGCTACTTCATTCCATATATTTTCATGTCCCAAAAGGCTGAAATTTATTACATAATTTAAGTGGACGAAACTGTCCTTCAAAATTCCGCACAGCCTACTTTTGTCATTTTTCAGATTTTTCCTACTTTGCTAAAATCAGTCCACACAAAAATCTACAACCCCCTTTTCAGTGATTCCATTGGAAAAGTTAGAAGACTTATAGATCTAAGTTCAAAAATTTACCAAACTCAAAAATTCAAAATATATTGAGAGATATGGTCGTTTGAATTTTCCGTTGCGTTTTCTCAAAAATATGATTTTAAAACTTTGTGATTTCTAAAAAAAACTTTCTTGATCTCTTGATTAATCACACATAAAACCTCATAAACCAACATAATACATACCCATATATCATAAACTCATGGATCTACCATGATCCATAATCTATTACATCAAAACCCACCAAACACAAACAAAACATAATTTGTGCTAAGAAAATCAAGATTATCAACTTTTTGAAACATAGTTTCATCCTTCTTGCTTTTGTTCTAATTTTTGACACACCAAATGGTTAGATCTACACATAACACACTCTAGATCATGTAGATCAAGAGTTTTGAAGTTCAAGAATAAAAATCCAAATTTTGGTTTGAAACAACTAAGAATAACTTAAATCAAATGTGGTTTATACCTTTATTTCTTGCTAGCCTTCCTTGTTCTTTCAAATAGATATTGATCTAAGGTAGAAGGAAGATAAAAATCTCCTCTTTTTCCTTTTCTTCCCAACCGAATTCTCTCTCCCACTTGCCTCTCTCTAGCTTTTCTTTTGCTAGCTAACTTGGGAGAATGAAATGAAAAATGAGTAAACTCTTTATTTGCAAATAAGATGGGTTTATTTATAAGCTAGCAATATGTGTAGATATAACTCATATATCTATACTAAATCTCCCAACATATCTTGGCATATCACACCAAATCTCTCTATATCTACCATATCTTTTCATATCTTATCAAATAGCCTCCCAAATCTATCCAATATCTTTCCAAATCTTATCAAATATCTTTCCAAATCTTATCAAATATCCTTATCCAGAAGATTTAATTCTCATGCCCATTTCTTCCTAGCTTAGCCGAATTGGGCCTCCTTTGGCCCAATCTTGGTTTTCTTTTTAATGCTCAATTAACTTAATTAAGGTCCACTAAGGCCTCTCTCCCATAGGACTAAGCTTGGACTTTTATTTTAATTTCTTTGGGCCTTCCTTTAAATTCCTAATTTACTTACTAACTAAAATAAATTTGGAATTCCACTAAAAATTAAATTGGGCCATCCTAGTGAATCTCCCATACGTGATATATTGGGCTCGCTTAATGATTTAATTGTTCTTAAATCAAATTGGCTACACGTCCCATGCTTAAATAAATAATTGGGCTACAAATTAATTCTTAATTCTCTTTAGACGCTAAATAAATATATACACATTAAATAGTATATATTTATTTAGTCGCAAACATAATCCACATATGTCATAACATATTCCCCTAGTGTATTAACTTAATAGCCCTAATTGACTTACTAAGTTATAAACACTCACATATTCATCAATACAATTATTATAACTGTATTTTCTATCGAATCCTTATTCGTAACTAGGGTTAGAGTTTTTATTCTCTGTTAAACAAAATTGTACTCATATTTCTCAATCAATACACAGTTTGACCACTTTGATAAACTCGTATCACAGATACTCAGCACAATATTGATAATCAATATCAATATTAAATAATAATAAAAAATTATTCAAAAAATTTGAATTATGTGAAATTCTGGGTTCTCACATAAGCAACATCTTAAGGCTATGAGTGCCGATTCGCGGGTATAAATCCCACTCATCAAATACCCCCAATCTTAAGCTTTTGCTTGTCCTTAAGCAAAAATATCTGAACAAAAATAACAACCGCAAATAAACATGCGCATCATGCGCTGAACCACTCTATACCAGCATTATGGCCTCAAGGATAAGAATAACAATTTTAAAACAGAAGCAATCTCAAAAATTAGGTTTCGATCAAACTTCTGTCTTAGACTGCTACTATTCCAAATCTGTGTGTGTGTGACTACCAACTATACTAACTAATTATCATTCATAAACGTAGACAATTGCAATAAGGAAAATGCTAACTCAAAATGCTCAAGCTACATCAAGACTTCGGAATAAGACACAAATGCAAGAACAGACCACCCGGTCTTAGCATGAGAACGGCAAGACTTGACTTGTGCAGAATTCAGCTACCTTAGGCTGAGTTAATGTGACACCCCCAAATTTAGATACTTGTACCTCAAAATCGATGCATCACGTACAATTACTAATAACATACTAAAATCTCATGCAACGGAATAATAGAATAATTTACATTAATTTAATATAAATATTTGCGTCCCACGGTCTCGCAACTTAAATATATCTTAAACATAACATAATTAATACATAATATGAAATAAGTCTTATTACAACATCATAATAATCTTAAAAGAGAACAAAGCTACGTCGTAGCCTTGCCCTTGCCCTTGCCTGTGCCCGAGGGTCCGCACTGCTCTGCCTTAACTGAAATGTTTAAGGGAAGCAAGAATGAGCAACAAGTTTGCTCAGCAAGTAATATAGCAATAAGGGTAACCATAAGTATAAAGCTTAATAATATCCAAGGTATGATGTCAAAGGATAACTCAAGAGTTTAAGGAATAATGTTGTAAACAAAGAAATATAAATGGTCCAAACTGTACTTTGAATTATAAATAGAAGGTCATTAAAGACCGAAGCATTATCAAAATGATTCAAAGGTTTCAACGCTTTTTCACAAGATAAAGTTTAATACTGACCAGTCACTAAGGACTAAGAACTCTTGCTATCATTAACAGTGTTTAACTGACAATCCGATATAAACAAGTACAACAAGTGATCAGCCTCACGTACTCTACATTATGCATAATATTCACATGTTATTTGTGCGCACGTCGGTCTCCCGACGAATATATAGTTTCCCCTTTAATGAGGGTTGTTCATCTCAATCATTTTATAAGATTCCTCATCAAGCAATTAGTTTGAATAACTTTCAAATTTATAATATTTCGTAGACAACTTCAACAATGTATATAAGAACAATTTATAAGTTCAATACTCGCAATATGGTTCGAAGAATATATAATCGTGCTTTAAATCAAGCTATGAAATATTAATTTATAAGACAAGAATCATACTATCAATTGTTTACTCGTACGATTAATAATAGTACAAGCTAAATTACATGCTCAATAAAGAGTAAGGTTTGAATACTTGCATTCAATATAAAATCAAATGAAGTTAGGAAACTTGCATAATCATAGATTCCTTGCATAAATTAAATGCATAGGTTAGGACACTTGCTTGAGTCGTTAATTAATTTTGACCTCGACTTCTTATCCTTTGATTAACCTATTGTTATCGGAACGGTTAATCTCTATCAACACATAAACCTAAATCAGTCTAACACACTAGCCTTAGGTATCTAGGATTTCTCAAAACAATTATATATCGTTTCTCTAATCGTTATCTCTATCACTTTATCATTAATATAGTACTTCATTATTATTCTTTGAATAATTCCCTTAATCTTAATTAGGGGTATTCATATTAATGTCTCATTGATTCACAATTAAATAATCTTCAAAAGTATTTAATTATTTAGTAATTATTATTCACAATTAAAATATTTATTAATGTCTAATTGTTTATTCGTTTCACAATTAAAATCTTATTTAGTTTTAATTGTTTATATTTTAAGAATATAAGATTAATTATCATTTATTGAATTACAATTAAAATTATTTTAATTGTTTAATATTCTTTAAGTCAAATAAGTCTTAAACTTTTAAATTCTAAATTGTATTTAATTAACTCACAATTAAATCACTTTAATTGTTTAATTATCTTTGATTAATAAAATCTATTAATATTAATCAAATTAATTATTATTATTATTATTTAATTCATTATTATTTTAATTTTAGAAAAATTAGATTTTCTGATCTGGTCTAACCCGACCCGACCCGGTCCACCTTGACCCGACTCGATTTGACTCGGATCCAGGTCAACTGTGAAATAGACCTGGCGCTGCAGCGCCAGGTTTAGTACTGCAGCTGGCGCGGTAGCGCTGGCCCTGCAGAACCCTACCCGGCAGTGGCGCTGCAGCGCTGATGTTTTGTTCTGAGGATGGTGTTGCAACGCCGGTCCTGCAGATTTGAAAAGGCTGTTGGTGCTGTAGCGCCAGTTTTGGCTTCCTAGGCGGCGCGGTAGCGCCATCCCTGCAGAATGCTTAGGCATGAATTTTCAAAAAATATTTTCTTACCTTATTTGATTCAACTTGCATAACTTATTCATTTTACATCCAAATAAGTTGAAATCACTTCCAATATCTCATAAACTTACATATCTTCAATATATGATATCTTGCACAATTTTCTAAATTATTTATTTATTTAATTTTATTTCTTTTCCAAGCTAGGGTTTGCATATCGACAAGTTTCACGAAAAGTTTCGCTACGGGTTCGTTTTATGTCCGATTACTATGATTCCACTTGGGTTATGTCCGTATTTCATAGTGTATCAATATAACATTATTGGATCATATATAAGGCTTATACATTTTAGGACTCTTAACAACATATCTCATGCTAACAAGTGTTCTAACTAGGTTTCATGCTTAACATGCATTTCTACTATACTAACTTAACTTGACAAGTATAAAAGAAGTAAGATAGTGATCCTACCTCTTGATGGCTTTCTTCCTCTTAGCTAGAAACTTTGAGTATGTCTCCACCTTATTCATTGAACCACTAACTAGCAAGAACTCCTCTAGGTTTTCTCTTTTTTCTCTCAACTCTCTCTAACTTTCTATATTTCTACATTTAGCAAATGAAAAGGCAAACTCTTAACACCAATACAAGGCTTCTATTTATAGGCATTCTATTATCCTCCTATGGTCATTACACGAAGGGCAAAGAAAGGAGTTGGTGACTAACTTCATCATCTACTACTATTCATATACTTTTAGCCATTGGGCTAATCATCATTGCCATCACATGGGCTAGCTTGTGAGCTTATACAAGCTTAAAAATCACCATTCTAAGAGCCATGGAATGGGTCTATTGCACCATGTCACATTTTAATTCCCACCTTGTACATAATGCTAACATACATGACTCTTATACACACACATATATATAAATACCTCTATTATACACCCATATACATATATACCTATATATATATATGTATATATATATCCATCATCATATATTACACATTGGGTCATTCCAAGTTAAGTCAAATTGGGCTAAGCACATTACTAATGCTCATGGACTCTAATATTTAATCTAGCACATATCATTTTGATTGGGCCACATCTCCTAACTCCTACAAGCATATCACATTAATGTTGTTGGGCTTGGATATAATTATGTCACACAAGGCTTAACACTTAAGCTTAATTAAGCTTATCATTATCATCAACATACTTCATCATCATTCATACTTGATTTAATTATTAATCATATGACACACACACACACACACACACACATATATATATATATATATGCACACAAATAATTGTAATAACCTTTGTTTTAAATTCTAAAATTATTTATAAAATTCTTGAGTATTACATCCTCCCCCCTTATAAAAATTTCGTCCTCGGAATTGATACAAGGTTACACAAATAGTTGGAGATAGTCCCTCCTCATCTTATCCTCAAATTCCCACGTAGCCTCCTCGGCGTTGTGGTTTCGTCAAACTACTTTTGTGACACCCCCAAATCCCTACTTCGATTCCACAGCATTTGGTGTTCACTATCTAAATAAAACACAACTAACTGTCCATAAATAAGGAATGCAAAATAAATTACAACCTTAATATATAAAATCTTCCTTCAAGAAGGATTACAACTTTCAAAACGTTCCTAGGGTTTCTAACCTTAAACATCATCAATGCGGAAAATAAAACATCATAAACAATTAAAAGTCTTATTACACAATCACATAATCAATATAAACAAGTCTTCACTTGTTCATCTTGCCTTTTTTTTTGCTAGTTGACGGCTCGTCAACTTCCTCAACTTTGGCTGCAGTGGTTATATAAATGCAAGAGTGAGCAACTAAAAGCTCACTTGAAATACAATCAATAATGATAACATATCACTGAATAAATTCAACTGAATTGAATAACATTTCTATCTTCGATAATCAACAATAAGATTTAGAATTCATCTGAGAGTCATAAGACCTTGAACTATGTCCCAGATTATAAACATTTCTATTTAAACCTTTAACAGTCGTTACACTATATGGACCTTTAACTCGTACTTAGGGGGGATTAGCCCTTCGTACCATATAATGTGCACAAACATCTTAATGCTTTCGCATGGTAATCCCCTATTTCTAGGGTTGTTCATCTCAATATTAATTAACGAGTCTGCACCAAAGAAAGTTTGGTTTGAATAAGCTAAAAGGGTAATTAAAGTTCAACTATCATCAACTAAGGAGTAGTTGAATCAACTTACAACATTTTAAGAGTTGGATAACAAAAGAATTATGAAATAACTATGTGTCATATCAATAGACATCATATTTGACAATCATGCTGTAGAAATAAATTTAAATCATTTGAAAAATATAATAAAACCTTGCTTGAACAATTAAGTTAAGGTTACATTATTTTCAATAATGAATTTCAATAAAATACTTGCTCAATGCAGAATAAAAGAACTTGCTCAATTTAAAAGGTATAGTTAGAACAATTACACAAGGTAAAAGAAAGGTTTAGGAACTTGCGTAATTAAAAGTAGAGTTAAGAAACTTGCCTCGTGCGTAAGCTAGCAATTAACAACTCGTTCCATAATTATCCTACGTGCACGTAATTAATAATAGTAACACAAATTAGTTACCATATAGCTAGTTCACATCATTAGTTAACCCATCTAAGTTAACTCATTATTCTTTAGTTATTAGGTTTAATAACTAATTATCACATAACATGATTAAATCACACATTCACATCACACTTTGTAATTAATCAAATTATAATTTAAAATCATACATTTCATAATAAAAATATGATTTAATGCTGTCCAATTAGCATATAATTTTATTAACATGCTTTTATATTCATTACGTTCACATTCTCATAAAATTATACATTAAAATATAATTTTTTGGCTAATCTGCATAGGTGGCGTTACAGCGCCACACAATGAACTGCACCCGACGCTGCAGCGCCGTGTCACGTCATCAAGGCGCTGAGCTTGGCGATGCAGCACTCCAGTTACTCTTAGAACTGGCGCTGCCGCGCTGCCACGTCAGGACACTCCTCTTAAATTTGGTCTTGGCACTGCAGCGCTACAGTTAACATACATAACTGGTGATGCGGCACCGTGGCACGTCACCATACTTTGTAGTGGCGCTGCAGCGCCCAACTTACTCACAAAGCTGATGTTGCGACGTCACGTCACAGTCAGACGCAGACAGCCTCGCGAACTGTGTAGAATAAAGCCAATTTGGCTTATTTTCTTACACCAAACTCATAATTTAGTTCATGTAATGCATATAAAGTTTCATAAAAACATAACTTTATGCTTCTAACATGTTTCAACACATATAAACATTACAACAATCAATTAAAAACCTTAAATTTTATGATTTTGAAAAAAACACCATTGTTCAAAAATAGTTCACTCTAAATTGCTATGAACATGATTTTTTCATGTTCATTATATTTACATGAATTGAACAACTTAAACACTCATATAAATCATATACAAATATTTTATAACACAAATTACATATAAAATCCATGTTTACATGAATTTCATGAAAAACTCAAATACAAAGAACTTTAAACTATGAAAACATGGAAGAACAAAGCTTAAATTAGATTATACCTTTAGAAGAAGATGATGTTGGTGATGATGATGATTATGTGTTTTGATTTACCAAAGCTTTCTCATCCCTCTTCTTTCTCTCTTTTCTCTGTAGTTCTCTTTCTCTGCTCTCTCTGTTCTTCTTATTTTCTAACTCACGTACTAACAATATACATATAACTGACATATAGATATAATATATATATAATATTTAACTGACAAAACATAATATCTATATTAATATTATATCAGTTACTTTTTGTTTTGAAAATCAAAAGCCATAAGGCTTGTTTGGTAATTTTAAAAGTAGATTTTTACAAACTAAGGTATTGTTTGGTAAAACTAATTTAAAATAGACTTAAGGGCCTTGTTTGGTAAAACTGAATTAATTTTCCTTTTTATTTATTTTAATAACTCTTTTACTACATAGTTTAAATGTCACACTTTATTTAATTAAATCTCAATATTACAATTTAGTTAAATTAAAGCCATTATCAAATTATTAAATAAAATTACCACATAAATCAAATTGCTACAAAATTATAATTTACTTATTAATCATTATTCCATATAACAAATTAGTAAATCTCTAATTTAATTATTTAACTTAAATTAACATTACTATAATTATGCATTAAATCATTAAATCCTTATTATCAAATACCACATAATATCCATCTAATTTAATTGTCTCAATTAAATCAGAACTTCACCCACAAAACTACTTAAACATCAATTTAATTAACATATTTCACTTAATTAAATTATTCCACAACATAATCACATAAATTATTTATTCAACTCAATAAATAAATTAACTAAAATATTTATTTAATTCAATAAATATTTAAAATTAGAATACAAAATTCTCGTTTGTTACAGTCTTCTCTCCTTAAAAGGATTCTATCCCCGGAATCACAACAAAAATAAACTCATTCGTCACATTCTTCCCCCCTTAAAAAGATTCTGTCCCCATAATCGTTATACAAGAAAATTAAGCAAATTATTGGGGATAGGTTTTCATCATAACATCTTCGAGTTCCCACGTAACTTCTTCAGCATTGTGGTTCCTCCAGATTACCTTAACAGAAGGTATCACTTTATTTCTAAGTACTTGCTCTTTCCTGTCAATTATCTGAACAGGAACCTCCTCATATGTTAAGTCTTTATCAAACTGCAACGGCTCATACTCTATAACATGCTTGTAATCGTGTTTGTACGGTCGCAACACAGAAATATAGAATACGTTTTGAACATGATCTAACTCCAGAGGTAACACAACCTCATAAAGTACTTCAACAACCCTTCGCAGTATCTCAAAAGGTCCAATGAATTTGGGACTCAGTTTTCCCTTCTTACCAAATCAAATTTTCCCTTTTCAGGGAGATACCTTTAGGAAAACGAAACTTCCCACTTCAAACTCTCGATTCTGACGATGATAATCAGTATATTTATTATGTCTGTCCTGAGCAGCTATTAACCTCGTTCTGATCAGCTTCACGATCTCAGCAGTTTGTTGTACCAATTTTAATCCCAATAGTTGTCGTTCACCATCCTTATCCCAACACAATGGAGTCCTGCATTTCCTGCCGTACAATGCTTCGTAAGGTGGCATACCAATACTTGCATGGTAACTGTTGTTGTAGGCGAACTCCACCAATGGTAGATGATCATCCCAACTTCCTTTGAAGTCCGTAACACAAGCTCTCAACATATCCTCTAAAGTCTGAATTATTCTCTCACTCTAGCCATCAGTTTGGGGATGGTACGTCGTACTCATTCATAATTACGTTCCCAAGCATTCCTGTAATCGCTTCCAGAAATTCAACGTGAAATGCGTATCCTTGTCTGATACAATTAATATCAGAACACCGTGTCTAAAAATAATTTCCTTAACGTACAGCTTCGCCAACTGATCCAAGTTGAATCTAATCTTGATAGGTAAGAAATGCGTTGACATCGTCAGTCTATCCACAATAACCCATACTGCATTAAAACCCTTTTGAGTCATCGGAAGACCAACCACGAAATCCATCGTTATATGCTCCTACTTCTATTTTGGAATCTCCAGCGATTGTAGCAATCCACTTGGTCTTTGATGTTCTGCTTTGACCTTATGACATGTTAGGCACTTCGCCACACATTCAGCAACGTCTCTCATCATATTCGGCCACCAAAAATATTGTCTGAGATCCCGGTACATTTTTGTACTCTCAAGGTGAATCGTATATCTCGAACTATGAGCTTCATCCAAAATTTCCTCTTTGACTTTCTGTACTTGCGGTACCCAAATTCTCCCTTCAAATCGTAGAAGTCCATCACTTTCAATCTTGAACTTTATCTCTTCACCATCGGTTATTCTCTTTCGGATCTTCTCACACTCCTCATCATGTAGTTGTGCCTGTTTCACTTTGTCCACCAAGATTGAACCGGTAGTTACTTGAAACAGTTTCTCATTCGACTACTTCAGATACTTAACTTTCAGCTCCAACATTAGCCATCTCATCCACCCACTGCTTCTGAGGGGCTAACAACATTAACTTCCCACAACCCTTTCTGCTTAAGGCATCGGCAATGACATTCACTTTACCCGGATAGTAAAGAATCTCGCAATCGTAGTCCTTGATAAGCTCCAACCATATCCTTTGGCGCATATTCAAATCTTTATGTGTAAAGATATACTTCAGACTCTTATGGTCTGTATATATCTCACACTTTTCTCTATAAAGGTAGCATCTCCATATCTTTGGAGCAAACACTATTGCTGCTAATTCCAAATCATGGGTCGGATACCCTTTCTCACAGTCCTTCAGCTGACGTGATGCATAAGCAATGACTTTGTCGTTCTGCATTAGCACACAATCTAATCCTTTATGTGAAGCATCACTGTATACCACGAAATTTCCTGTACTATCCGGCAAAGATAACACAGGCATAGTACTCAACCTTTTCTTCAGTTCTTGAAAACTCTCCTCATACTTTTCTGTCCAAACGAACTTCACTGTTTTACGAGTCAAATTCGTCAACGGGGTGGTGATCTTAGAAAAATCTTGTATGAATCTTCTGTAGTAACCTGCCAATCCAAGGAAACTCCTAACTTCTGACGGTGTCTTCGGCTGATCCCAATTCGTTACAGCTTCAACCTTCGATGGATCTACTGAAATCCCATCTTTGTCTATCACGTGGCCAATAAATTGCACACGTTCTAACCACAATTCGCACTTCAAGAACTTCGCATACAACTTCTCTCGTCTTAGCGATTCCAATGTCAGCCTCAAATGTTCCGTGTGTTCCTCCTTAGTTTTGGAATAGACCAAAATGTCATCTATGAGCACCACTACAAACTTGTCTAGAAACAGCTTAAACACTTTATTCATTAGGTCCATAAATGCCACTGGTGTATTCGTTAGACCAAATGACATCACTAAGAACTCGTAATGTCCATACCGAGTTCTAAATGCCGTATTCGGTACATCCTCTCTCCTTACCTTCAACTGATGATACCCACTTCTCAAATCTATTTTATAGAAGTATCTAGCACCCTTCAATTGATCGAACAAGTCATCGATCTTAGGTAAAGGATAATTATTCTTGATCGTGACTTTGTTCAACTCCCTATAATCAATGCAAAGCCGCATTGACCAGTCCTTCTTCTTGACAAACAATACCGGCGCTCCCCATGGCGATACGCTCGGCTGAATATACTTCTTGTCCAGCAATTCTTGTAGTTGAACCATCAACTCCTTCATCTCGACTGGAGCTATTTTGTACGGGACTTTTGATATCGGAGCAGTCCCCGATGCTAAGTCGGTCACGAACTCTATCTCTCTATCCGGCGGAAGTTCTGGCAAATTGCTAGAAAATATGTCCACAAACTCCCTAACAACTATTATCTCTGCCATCTTTGGACTCTTCTTACGATTATCCACTATGTAGGCTAAGTACCGTACACAACCTTGCTTCAATAACTTCTTGGCTTGTATAATTGTCAGATAACACGCTTGTCTAGGCGATTTGCTACCATAAAATACTACTTTCGATAGAGTTGCAAGGTTCACCGACTTCTTCTGACAATCAATTACCGCCCTATGGTTAAACAACCAATCCATTCCCAGTATAACATCGAATTCCCCAAGTTTTAATAGAATCATATCTACCATCAATTCATGACCCTTAATGTTCAATCTACAGTCCTTGTATACAAACCTAACAGGAATAATCTCCCTATTCGCAATCTCTATGTTCAAAGGGTAAATTAATTCCTCCTTAGGTAAGTCTAAAGTATTAGCAAAGTTATCATATATGAATGAACAAGTAGCACCCGAATCAAATAATATATAAGCATTAATACTATTGACCGAAATAATACCTGATACCATATCCTTTGACTGTATAGCATCTTGCACGGTCATGTTGAATGTTCTGGCGGTAGGTTGGCTCGACTGCGGTGGTCCAGCGATAGTCAAAGTGTTATTGCTGCTATTTCCTCTCCCTCTTATCAACCCTCCAACTGGCTTTTTAGGGCAATCCCAGGCTATATTATTCTTAGATCTGCATGTAAAGCATGCTCCCTTCTTCAGGTTAGGACAATTTGGCACAATGTGGCTTTCCTGACCACAGCTGAAACATACTCGCCTTCCCCTCAAGCACACTCCTGTGTGATTCTTCCCGAATGTAGCACATGCTTCAATCCTTCTCTTCTGCTGGCTTCTCTGTTGACTCCCAGCAGATGTGTTATCGTTCCACTTCCTCTTCTGGTTGGTACCACTACCACCAGCCTTATTCTCAGTCTTGTTCTTCTTTTTCTTCTTTAGGTCTTGATTATACTTGGTTAAGGCATTTCTTCCACCTTCTGCGATGATCGCCTTCTCCAAAACTGCGACAAACGTGTTCAGTTGAAACATAGAGACCTTACTGTATAACCAAGGCTTCAATCCCTACTCGAACCTTCTTTCCTTTCTCTCGTTAGTACTGACCTGGTATGTTGCAAACATTGCCAGAACGTTAAATTTCGTAGAATATCCAGCACCGACATCGTTCCCTGCTTCAGCTCTAGAAACTGAACCTCCATCTGGTTCTGCGAACTTACTGAAAAGTATATTTCAAAGAACATCTCTTTGAATCAGTCCCATGCTATCACACCTTCCCCTCCTCGAGTCTTGTTAGCCTGCCAGCAGTAGCTAGCTTTCTACTTCAGCATGAATGTCGCAAAAGCCATCTTCTGGTCGTCGTTAATTCTGGCCACATCAAAGAACTTCTCCATTTCCATCACCCATGTCTGGGCCTCTATCGGGTTCACAAATCCCTGGAATTGAATTCCTTAAACGTCGCGGCTTGTACTTGCGGCTGATTCACAAGCGCTCCCGTAAGTAAGTTCACCAGTTGCTAAACTGGATTGACATTCGCCTCATCGTTGTTATTGTTGTTTGTTGAACCCACTTGTGGTTGTCGTAATAGTCTTTTTCTAGGAAGCATCTTTTTGTTAAGACATACTCTTATTAGATCCCTACTCATTTCCTAAATATTTAAGATCAACTTAAACATTTAAATAAATAAATTCACACTTGAACACATAGCACTTAAATATACTTTAATATTTTATTCCTTCATAGTTTTTAAAATATAGAATAGATAGCATTTCTACTATTTACATCATCTTTCCGGAACTAAAATATGTTGCAGGATCACATCATTACCTTATCCCATTATTATCTCAAATTCTGGGATTTACATTTATTTAATACATAAAGAAACACATAATTTAGTACTCTACTATCTAGGCATGTTAAGACGTCGTACAACCTCTCCACGTTCTTTTTCCATCACACGAAACACTGTTCTAGTGATCCACTATATACCACGACAAATCCTTGAACTAAGATGGGTAATAAA
This sequence comes from Panax stipuleanatus, assembly GCA_020205555.1. Classification (NCBI taxonomy): domain Eukaryota; kingdom Viridiplantae; phylum Streptophyta; class Magnoliopsida; order Apiales; family Araliaceae; genus Panax; species Panax stipuleanatus. Next base: position 88,076,541 of record CM035122.1, on the reverse strand, counting down.
AGACACGATCCTGGGCCCCATCTATACCCAAATGAAAAGCATAGTCCGTCTCCTTTAGCTTGGCCTTCTTCACTTGAACCTCGTCCTCTACTCGATCTGCGCGGTGAGTAGCCTTCAAACAAGCATCCTCCGCTCTGACACTCTTCGCTGACTCCTCTTTAATGTCGTTCTTCAGCTTCTCTAGCTCAGCCAGTGCATCATCCCTCTCACTCTCCATGTGAACTAGATCCCACTTCACGTTTCCAAGATGATCGTCCAGTTCTTGAATCGTCTCCTCCTTCTGCTGTATAGTAGTCCAACTCACATCAACCAGCTCCTCCAGCTCTCCAACTCTACCCTGCAGCTCAATGTTGTGGTCGTAGACCACCTCGTACATCACAGAGCTGATAGAGTTAGGTGGAAATTCCTCTTTAGGATCCTCCTCCTCTTCCTCTAACTCATCCTCATCATCTTTGTCAAAGACTGGTTCATGCTCTGACCCACTACTTTGATCAATGGAGATGGCTCTATAATACCCGAGAATTTCTTAATATTATTAAATAAATATATTAGTGGAAATGAGAATTTATTTCAATATAAATAATTTTGTGTTATGAGATGAATTAATTCAATTATATAAAATTGAATAATTATAATAATTGAGAAATTGATGGAGTTTGCGATAAACTCGTTGATAGCCTTGTGAGGCACAGTGTTGAGGATTATTAATGATTATAGTAATTAACGAATGAATTATTAAAGTGAACGATTAATCTATATTAATTATTAATTATAGAATATTAATTAATGGTTATGGAATATTAACTATGATTGATTAATAATACGTGATTATTAGTATTGCAAGAAATATAATAATAATAAACCACTTGTTTATAAATATATTGAGATTTATAGTTGTTAAGGTGATAATTAATCTTACGATTATTAATTAAGTGTTATTAACAATTACGAGGAATGGATTAATTAATATTGTTAATTAATCGATTAGATGAATAAGTTATTTATTTGACATTATGAATAATGAAACAAATAAGTAAGGTTGTATTGATTGTTGATTGTTATGTGCAAGTATGCAATAATTGATAATATAAGGTATATGGAATATAACTATATTATATAGTGTAGAGAGACACTGAAGTGTGACCATGCATGTATATATAAACTATAGTGCAATGTGATTATACTACGCATAGAAACCATATATTATATGAAGCATAATATGATTCTATTATGTACATAAACTATATAGTAAAGTTATTGAATTATGAGAGTTACATGAAATGCCTATGTAACAATGTGAATATACAATAAAGTGAAACATCATGAATTACATGTGGAGGTGTATATATGAACCTCAAATTGCTATATTGTAATATCATTTCTTCATTTAAAACTATATTGTGAGACTAATGGAATTTATGGCCTAAGGGTATATAATATATATGTGGTAAAACTAAGTATACAGTATGTTATTTTGCCATGTTGCTGAGGATGAGTTGTCCCTAAATGTATGGCTCATTCTCTCCACACGTGAACAAATCAAAGCCTAAGCCTATTACTTGTATAAATCAATCCTCAGCATTCTAGCAAATCATGATATGGGGAGTGGGCACAACAGTGTTCTTCAACTACTCTTACTAACTCCCTCTTATCTAGCATGCACTTCAAACTTATGTTAGTTCAATTTATTGGATTATTGCATTATCTGTGTAATGTTATCTCTATATATATAGCTCATACTCTTCATAAAATCAAATGCTGAGATTTTGCTAAGTGTTGAGAGGGAGAGGATATACATTTATCAGTGTGAGCATTCTAAATTAAGCAGCAAGCTCAATTATCTAGCAAAGGTATAATTCCACAATTCTTGTTCTTCATTTTGTCTCTGTCAAAATTTCTATAATTGAAATTCTTAATTCTTGATCATGTTGAATTGGGTTGCAATTGAAGTATGAATTGCTTGGTTAGTGGTTATATAAACTTATATACATGCTTAGTATGCATTGTACCCTGTTTTGAATCAATTTTGTAGGAAATTTATGCGTTTAGGTTTTGGGTTTGCCATTTTCTGGAACTGTCTGCTGCTGGCTGAGAGCCGGGGCAGCTGTGCCAGTTTTACACTGGGCAGCTGCGCTAGCAGCCTGCAGCAGTTCCCTGCTTTCTGCTTGCTTTCTGCTATGTGATAGTTTATTGCATTGATTTAAACGAACATGTTAACATGGGTAGTACATATATATGGATACATAAACCTAACATAAGCATGTTTAAACCAAGATGGTATACCTTTTGACAAAATAACTTATGTTCTTCAAAGTGAACTTAGAGTTTTCAAAAAAAAGACTTTGATATATAGGCGCCATGGTTATGTTCTGACTTATGAGACACGTTAGTATGACCTAGAGACACATGAAGTGCATGTTAGCTTATCCATATTGGTTTCGTGATATAATATGAACATGTGAACCTAATTAGTGCACTTTCCTAACGAAAATCAATGTTTTGAAAACAAACTTTGACATGTGTGTAACACATTGATGTTCTGATTTTTGAGGCACATTAGTATGACTTAGAAACACATGAGATGCATGTTAACTCGCGTATATAAGCTCCATAACAAAATATGATCATGTGAACCTCGCTAAGTGAACTTAGAATTTTAAAAGGAACTTAGAGATTATGAAAAAATGATTTAGATGTGCTATAATTATATTCGAACTTTGAACATGTTATTATGGTTTAGAAATGCATGAAGGACATGATGACTTGTGTATTTGTGTTTAATAATGTAACATGGACACGCTATGCCTTATTAGTAAACCTTACTAGTAAAAGTGTAAGTTTGAAATGTAAATCTTGACATGTTATATCAAGGTTTAGATTCTGAAAATCGTGGACATGTTCGATAGTTCTTTTAAACCTCACTAATGTGTCACATATATCTACATGTATACATACCATGCTAGATATCGTGAAACCAAGTTTAGAGTAAACGAAGTACGTTTTCAAGATAATAACAATGCTAGCTACATATATGCGATACGAATACTCATGAGCATGCTTAATACAAGATATATGAATATCTTATGTGTTTAAAAAGCGAGCATGTTATACCGTATGAGTTCGTGTCCTTGAATGGCTTTAAGTATTAACTTAAGAACCTATACCATGTATGATTGGATTTGGAAAAGTTATGCAAGCATGAAAGTATCCTTTAATATGAATACATGCTACGTGATATTATATTATGTTACTTGAACTCGATTTTGACGGTTAACTTATAAGAATGCCATAACTTGCTAAAAATAAAATATATTTAATATTGATTGTGGTCTTATGTGATATTAATAATATGAGAGCATGTTTGCTAATTGTGGTAGTCTCACATGATAGTAACGATGTATGAATATGATCAACTTGAGAAAAGAGGAAGTTAAGAATAGAAATTAGATACTAAATAATTGTGTAGCTAGGTTAAAACTTAGTTTGTGTGTTGATCGTATATTCGAAGATTTAATGTGAAGTTAAATTATATGACTAATGAATATCATATATATACGTAACTGTATTACGATAGGAATTCGAAAGTGTTGATTTGCTTTTCGTGGATAAGCTACGCTAAAGGCAAGTTCTCTAACTTACACTATTTTAAAGTGCAAGTTTCCTTACTTACACTCATTTATAAGTGCAAGTACCTTAGACCTTCGTGTTTTACTTTATTCAAGGAATGTTGTAAGCAAGTTCCTAACTCTACTCTTTATTGAACATTCAATTGGCTTATGCTATTATTGTCGTACAAGTAAACTCTTGAGATTTAAATATTATGAATCATATACTTTATGAATAAGATAAAAGTCGAACTATATTCTTCGGACTTTAAATCTTGAAATTTAAATTATAGTTGTTGTGATCTATGCCATTTGATTCGGCTAGACTTATATTGTTGAAAAGCGACCCAAACCAATTGATTGGTGCGGGATCTTGTATTTGACTGAGAAGAACAAAATATAACTGTCGGAGAACAGATGCGCGACACTTGAGTATGATTAATTATTATGCATAACGAGGGTACTTTAGGCTGATCACCTGTTGTACATGTTTTTGTTGGATTTTTAGTTTATTACTGTCAATTCCTGTGGAAGTTCATAGTCCTTAGTGACTGCTCAGTATTCGGTTATCTTGAAATCTTGAATTGATTTATTATTGAATCACATTGATATTATTCTGTCCTTAGCGACTGTTATTGAGAACTGTTGATATTCTTGTTATCCTTGAACTATCAAACCTTGCTATACCCTTTCGAGAATTGAGAATTATATTACTTGTTGGTCGGAAAACCGATCACTAAACACGCGCAAGTATACGCGATCTAACAAGTAATACAGTGATAAGGAAAGTGTCGTACCCACGAGGAACTATCACTAATATTTACCAAATACCAACTTTGTATCGCTTAAGTCTTATTCGAACAGTAAACTAATAGGAGTGTGGTTAAACTAGTTATAACTAATTATTAAAGCAAGTAAACGGATAACGAATGGTAATCGAAGGAATTACAAGCTAAGGTTACAACTTCACCCCACACAGGCATTCTGTCGAACACCTGGCGTGCTATGCTTCATCAAACTTCCTACCCTTCTCTCTTTGGTCTTAATGGTCACGACAGTTTGTCGACCGAGAACACACAGGTGCTCATACACCTCTGTCGAGGTATGCACAAACATATCCTCTCCAGATCCACCCGAAAGGGAATAGAACAGAAAAGAACATCCAAACTAAGTGATAATAAACCATAACACCCCCAAACTTAAGGTGAGCAATACCCTCATTGCTAAACATATATCAATCTAAACAAGAGGGCTTCCCCGAAGTCTGGTCACTCGACAGCAGCAGCGTCCTCGTCAGCTTCGGCGGGCGGTGATGGTGGAGGGTATGGTGGGAAGACAGGAGGCTCTGGGAACTGGAATGGCGTGAACTCAGAATCCTCGCCACTATACACGATGTATATGCTCTGCATCGTGTTGACCAGCTCAGCCTGATACTGCATCGCTATGTCTTGCCTCAAGGCCACCGCTGCTATGTGCCTCTGCTGCCTCTGAGCATTAGCATCCTGGTTCTGATGTAGCAGAGTGAGGGATGCCATGATTTTTGCCAGTAGTCCCTGTGAAGCTGGGCCTGCGTCTGGTGGCTGCGAAGGCTCTGCTGTAGGAGGTGGCTCAGTAGGTGGCCCGAATCCTTCGCCTCTAACATGAGAAATAGCCCCGTCCCACACATCGAAGCGTGAGATGGTCTGATGGTCAATGACTGACATGGGCGGCAAAGCTATCTCTTCTGGCCCCCAATGGATACCTGCCCTCTTGCACAGCCGGGTGATCAAGGATGGATGTGGAAGTCCCGTAGAGATATTGCTCTTGATTGCCTTTATGATGGACTCATGGATGAGAACTCCGATGTCCACGTTCAGACCCATGACAATAACAAATAATAGGACGAGTAGGGATCATGTTGGCACAAATAAAGCTGAACCATGCCTTCCCATAGCGACTGAGTGCAGCATGCGGGAAACTGGTCCTCTCACCCGTGAAGTCATTTGTCTTCCATATAGTCCCGGGCTTGCAGAGCCTCCTAACAATATCCTCGAGGTCATAGCTGCGGAGTCCCTGCTCCATATAGTCCTTACCCTCGAAACCGGGCGTCGCGAATAGTGCATTAATGGCTTGGCTTCCAAACGCCACTGACCGCCCCCTAACTTGAACAACAGCAGGACCTTCGGGACTAGCATTTGCATAGAACTCTCTAACTACAGATACAATGGCCGACTCATGAGGTTTTGTGAAGTGCACCCACTGGCGACCCGCAATTATTGCTAACAACTCGCCATCCTTTGTTTTGTCAGGCCTCAAACCCCGTTCAGGAATCAAATTTCGTGCGGCAAAGGAGCTTTTGTATCATTTCCATGCCTCTTTGTTAACAAATTTGGTGTTGTCCCATGCCGTTGGTGCTGCGGACGAGGAACCGCCGACGCTCAGGCGTTGCCTTTTTGAAGCCATGTCAGAATTTGCAGCAATTGGCTTGAACACAAGCAGGACTCGATTCCAAACTTTGCCAAACTTAGGCTAGAGTAATTCCCAATGCAACTTCAATGTCAAACAACCCCAAGCAGTCAAATTATCTCTTAGTCAATTTATCAAACACCTTGTGCGCGCTCTCAAAACCCAACTAGATAGCCCTTTGTTTGTGAATGCTCTAACCAGATTTTCGTTAGTGGAAATCACCCAAACAAACAACAGGAGATGGATAATCCTAATAATTCGATCCACATACGTTTCTAATACATGAAATCCAAAATTACCTCGAGTTGGAAACACTTGCTTGATTATGGTGTCCTCTTGATAGTCCTTAGTTTTGTAATCAATTAAGGCCAATTTGTATGTTGGTGGGTGTGGAGCATGAAATGGGCTGGAGTATTGAGGAGTCAGTACTGGTAGATGTGGAGAAGAGGTAATGTTTGGGGTTTGCTGAAACAGCCGAGAGAGAGGGGAGGTGAATGGTTAAACTGCTGGCCTCAATCTATTTTTGAAAACCAAAACTCGCTACCGGTGCTGCGGCGCGGGTATTCCTTCTTTGCTTGGCGCCGCGGCGCGCATTGGCAGTAGCTTGGTCTCGCCCTTGGCGCTGCGGCGCGAGTCCCCCTTTGTTTCTGGGCACTGCGGTGCGATATAGGAAATTTGAATTACTGCATGGCGCTGCGGCGCGAAGTTCAGTGCATATGCTGGCGCTACGACGCCAGCCTTTAATCTGAGTTTTTCCTGCACAAAAACCATGTATTGGACAACATATATTACACAGATAACATGCTAAGTAAACAACATGCTATATACAAAATTCTAACTAAGATATACACTAGCAACATACTAAATAACATGCTGCCTGCTATAATTACAAAAGCATACGCATTGGCAACGATGTTTACATGGTAAAAAGAAAAGACACAATATAAACTAGACATAAGTAAAGAAAACAGAGAAAATTGATACTGAGATGGGGTTGCCTCCCCACCAAGCGCTTGTTTTAAAGTCGTCGGCTTGACTATACCGATGTCGCTCAATCCGGGTCATAAGCAAAATTGACCATTTCATGCCGCCTATTTGTTAATTCCTTAAAATTTGTGGCGGACATGGATGATTGATCATCCTCGTTTTCTTCACCCATCGGCACGAAGAATCTTTCACCACTGGAATTATCCACTAATTAGCCTTTTTCATCAAGTTGAAAGCGTTCTTTGTGCACTAGCGGGCCCTCCAGGGTTTCCACAATCGTGAGCGTGGTTTCCGGTTGTTGATTAGTCTTGACAATACAACCACTCTTTATCCTCTTTTCTCCAACTTCAGACTCCACCGGTTGGACAATTTGCACCTTGACATCTCCCTCAACAACTTTGTGAGACTCACCGCCTTCTCCTTGCGTATCCACCGTGTAATGCTCTACTGCTTCATCGTTGAGATCGGTTATGACCGGTAGATTGCCCTGCGATAGATTTATGATGGCATTGACGAGTTGTCCCAATTGATTTTCGAGGCTTTGCAATGCAGCGTCTTGGCTTGCCATTCGCACCTCATTTCTTTCTATAAAGTTGGTGAGGAGTTCTTCAAGCCTTTTCTCTTCTGTTAAGTCTGCCGAAAAGCTCTCATTGGGTTGGAATGTCACCTTATACTGCGGAGGAGATGGACATTCAAATTGATTCGGATAGGAGTAATTCGGATCATGATATTGCTCTTGACTATAGTCCCAAGAGTTTGGATAACCCTGACAGTTTGGATGATAGGAAATCTGTTCAATGTCAGCTCGTTCCTGACAGTAGGCAGTCTAAGTGGACTGACACTCAAGATTATCAGAAAACCTCAAGACATTTGCAATTTGAGCTTGCAATTTCTCGAGACCTTCTTCCGAGCTTGGTTGTGTAGTCCTCTCATAAGGCCATTGATAACATTGATCGTCCATAACCTGTAAACTTAAAAACACAAAGGAAGATCAAACAAATAAAAGAAATATATACACGTTCAAATTAAGACTAAATTGATTTAAATCAATATTGGACAATATTAGAATAATAGTTCCCCGGCAACGGCGCCAAAAACTTGTTGGTCGGAAAACCGATCACTAAACACGCGCAAGTATACGCGGTCTAACAAGTAATACAGTGATAAGGAAAGTGTCGTACCCACGAGGAACTATCACTAATATTTACCAAATACCAACTTTGTATCGCTTAAGTCTTATTCGAACAGTAAACTAATAGGAGTGTGGTTAAACTAGTTATAACTAATTATTAAAGCAAGTAAACGGATAACGAATGGTAATCGAAGGAATTACAAGCTAAGGTTACAACTTCACCCCACACAGGCATTCTGTCGAACACCTGGCGTGCTATGCTTCATCAAACTTCCTACCCTTCTCTCTTTGGTCTTAATGGTCACGACAGTTTGTCGACCGAGAACACACAGGTGCTCATACACCTCTGTCGAGGTATACACAAACATATCCTCTCCAGATCCACCCGAAAGGGAATAGAACAGAAAAGAACATCCAAACTAAGTGATAATCCTACACATGTCTATGCGAATTAACCTAACAAGGATTTAAGCATAAGTTCTCAATTAGGTCACACGTGGCACACAGATATATGTCTATTCTACGCACACTTATGCAGTCGAAACTCATAATCACATGCCAATATATTTAGGTGTAAATTTATAATCCTTCTTTCGATATCATATAGATTACCAAAATCATCACTAATGTCTTAGTGAGAATTATTAAGCATGAATATATTAAACCAAACTATATGGTGCCAACCAAAGAGATAAGACAGTCAATTTAACTAACAAAGAGTTCCGTTATAACCTTAGAGCCAATACTTAGTTCATAGCTATTGAACAAAATATAAGTAGCAATAAAGACAACATTTATGGATTACAAAAATAGAGAAAACAAATGGATAAGAATAAACTCTGTCAAGGCTCTTCAGTCTCCAAGCATTTCGCTCCTTTCAAGCTCTCCAATCCGTGTAGCTCACTGCTCTTGTTGCTCCAAGGAAAACCCAAACTTTACCCTAATCTACCTAATCTATATTTACAAACATTACCCAATAACTAGAGAGAGAAAGTACAAAAGAGATCTAATCTATCCTAAGCTAAGCTAACCGATTCTATCCCAGTCTTCTTTCTCTACTTCCTCTCTTTTTCTTCCTTCTTTTTTTGCAGAGGCTCTCTTCATATATATATATCTGTTTTTCTCCTTTTGCTAGGTCAAAAGCAAGCCTTTTCTTCCTGGGCACCGGAGGTCGCGCTGCGGCGCGGGCAATCAGCTTATAAGTGGCGCTGCGGTGCCATGTTAAAATCAAAAGACAGGAGGTCGCGCTGCAGCGCGAGTCCATAAAGGAAATGTGGCGCTGCAGCTCCAAGATGACATCAGCAAGGACCAGGGGCGGCGCCGCGGCGCGAGAATGAGACTAGGCATTGGCGCTGCGGCGCGAGTATATGTAAATTGTTCGTTTTGTCCCCTGAAAGCTAGAAAAGTCCTGTAAAGCCTGCAATACATCGATTAAACATAATAATACTATAAACATATAAAACTATATAAAAACTACGAAGATCAGGCAACTATTTAAGCCATAAAGTATCCGATTTATGGGTATAAATCCCACTCATCATTACTCACCCTTATTGTATATTACTTGCTGGGCAATTTGTGCTCATTCTTGCTTTTCCTAAAAACATTTCAGTTAAGGCAGAGCAGTGCGGACCTTCGGGCATAGATAAGGGCAAGGGAAAGGCTACTAAGTAGCTTAAATTATGTAGGGCTTATGATTGTAATAAAGAACTTATGATATTATGTACTAGTTAAGGTTACTTATGCTTAAGATATGTCTAAGCTATGTACTCACTGTTTAAGTTACGAGACCTTGGGACGTGAATAATTATAGTATTTAAATATAATTTATTCAGTTTTAGGTGTGTATTATTCCGCTGTGTGATGCAACATTTAGTCGTATTATTGTGATGTATTACCATGAGCACGTGACGAACCGAATTTGATCGACCCCGTGACGGTCCTGGAATTTGGGGGCGTCACAGGTTGGTATCAGAGCTGTAGTTATAAACCTTAGGAACGAATGTCCTTAGACTATAACTTAGGCGACCTTAGAAGTTAAGAAGGGGATAAAACTCATGTAGAGTTTTCCTTGAGAGACTTAGTCTGTTATGAAATGTTACTTCATTTTATATAATGAACTTATGTTTTATTTAACATTCTAATGGAGTTGCTGTTTCTTGTCTGTGTTTGTGATTATAGATGGCAGATATGGGAGTACCCGCTAGAGTGGCTGAGGATGAGCCCAGGGATATTCGTGTAGTATACGAGGCACCTCTAGAGGCTGTGCCAGTGCAGGCAGTTGCACCATCTGAGTCTTACAATGAGGATGAGATCGAGGTAGAGTTCGACCCCGAGGAGGAGCCTATGGAGGATGAGCCGGTTGAGGACGAGCCTTCAGAGGAGGAGCCCATGGAGGACTCCTACGAGCCTAATCTTGAGGAGCAGATGTTAGGCGAGTACGAGGACCGTATTCTGGAGTTAGACTGCAGAGTCTAGGAGCTGGAGGAAGAGGCCAAAGAGAAAGAGTCTGAGTTCCAGAAGTTGAGGGACGAGGACCACTAGAGGAAGCTGGCCATGCAGGAGTTAGAGGTGGAGATTGCTTACCGCAGGGAGGCGGGGATCCAGATGGGAACCCTATTCCACAGGTCGGTGGCGAGAAATGTAGATCCGGTAGGGAAGCTATAAGAGGTCTAGTAGAGGGAGCTGAGCGAGAAGACTGAGAAGGAAGTACTTCGCACTCAGTTAGAATTAGAGGTGATGGATAGGATACACTTCGAGGAGAAGTGGGGGGCTTCCCATGAGAGAGCAGATGACCTGGAAGATGAGGTCAAATGTAAGAAGAGGAAAATGAACAAGATGGGGTACGTGTTCCGTTCGGCATTTGAGAGAGTGCTTGATGGTGTGTATCACTACCTGGCAGAGCAGGGACAGACTCTACGCACTATGAGTCGAGAGTTGGTAGCTTCTATAGCGCAGTTAGAGTACAAGAACGTTGTGGAGCGTGGCATGATGTGACGAGATTTCTTTAGACGGATTAGTAGTAGCCTAGTAGTATTCTCTTTATGTATTGTATATACTATGTTGTAATCCCAATCTTTTGTGTAAGATGTGGGATAGTGATGTAAACCCCGAGTTAGCTTTTGTTAGAGGGGTAGTGTGGTAGTTGGTTGGTATATTCCCCATCTTTTGTGATATTAGGGGATATATGTGATAACATTTATAGCAGTATGCTAGGATAATCATGTAATGAAACGGTTGGCATATGAATATCAATGAGTTTATTTCGGAAACGTGTTATAAATTTATTCTTTTAGTATTAAAAGAAATACTTAAGTAATATACTTGAATAATAATAAAATGAAAATTTGGGATGCAGATAATGCCGCCCAGACGTAGATTAACTGCACTGAGGAGTCAGTGAACAATGAGAAGGAACAAGTAGATCCCATTCAGAAGTTGGTAGACTTGTTAGGAGAGGCCTTAAGGGGAAGGAACAATGAACCCGTTCGCCCCAACCCTCAGGCTATGCCAGTAACAACCTTTAAAGACTTTAAGAGTGTAGGACCCCTAGAGTTCGAGGGAACTACCGACCCAATCGTCGCACAAACGTGGATCAGGGATATCGAAAAAGCTTTCACTATAGCTTGCATAGGCGAAGATCAGAAGACGGTGTTTGCCGCGTATATGATGAGGGGAGAAGCGAACTACTGGTGGGAGGCTAATCAACAAAGAGCTGGAGAAGGGATAATAGCTTGGGATAAGTTTAAGACGCTGTTTTTCGAGAATTACTTCCCGAAAAGCATGAAGAATAGGATGGAGATGAAATTCCTAGAGTTAAAACAAAGGGAGATGACGGTGGCGCAATACGCGGCTAGGTTTAACGAACTAGCGCGATTTGCGGAGCACCAGGGTAGGAGATGAAGAGAGGAAGGCTAGACAATTCGAACAAGGACTGAAGCCTTGGCTGTTCAATAAGGTGTCAGTTCTTCAGATCGATTCTTTTGCAACACTGCTGGAGAAGCCTATTATCGCCGAGGGAGGAAGTGAAACTTTGAGCTTGTATAACAAAGAGAAGAAAGGAAAGTACACTAGTAGTGAAAATTATGGAGGTAGCAGTGGCGGAGGGAGTAACTCCGGGAAGAGAAAGTGGGACAACAACAACAACAATAGCAGCAGAAACAATAATCAAGGTGGAAGTCACCAGGGAAATTTTAAGAAAAGGAGTGGAGCTTGTAATAAGTGTGGGAAAAGTCACTAAGGGGAGTGCTAGAAAGGAAAGGGCACGTGTTATAACTGCGACCAAGATGGGCACATATCGCCAAACTGTCCAAAGCAAAAGAAGATCCAAGGGTGTTTTGCTTGCGGCTCAACTGAGCACCGTATTAAGGATTTCCCGAAGAAGGGAAGTGGCAGAAGTGGTAGCCAACAAAGGGGAGGTAACAAACTGATGATTGGCGGACCAACACAATCCAACTGCCCAACCGCTAGAACCTTTCACATGACCGTCCAGGACACAGTGGCTGCGAAGGACGCGGTGTCAGGTATAATCCCAATCAATGATATAAATGCTTATGTATTATTTGATTCGGGTGCCACCTGTTCTTTTATATCTGAAGAATTTGCTAGTAAACTTTGTACACCCCGAGAACTATTAGAAAATCCTTTGATCATAGAAGTTGCTAATAAGGAAGTGATCCCTGTAGAATACGTTTATCGAAATTATCGCGCAAACATTAGAGAACATGAGCTGAGAGTAGACTTGATTCCTATTAGATTGGGAGAATTTGACGTAATACTGGGAATGGATTGGTTGTATAACCATACTGCGATAATTGACTGTCAGAACAAATGTGTGAACCTTCAGACTCTGAGTAAGTCTAAGGTAGTGTTTTACGGTAGCTCATCGCTTAAGCAATCGTGTTGCGTTACGATGATGCAGGCTACGAAATTGTTAAGGAAAGGATGTGTAGGTTATCTAGCTTACATCGTTGATACTCGAAAGAAGGGAGTAGAAATTAAGGATATATCTGTAATTAATGAATTTCAAGCTATGTTTTCGGACGATCTGCCTGGTCTTCCGCCAGACAGAGAAATTGAATTCGTAATAGACTTAGCACCGAGAACGGCACCGATTTCGAAAGCTCCATATCTAATGACACCAGTAGAAATGAAGGAATTGATGATACAATTGCAAGAGTTATTGGATAAGGGTTACATTTGACCGAGTGTATCTCCTTAGGGAGCACCAGTGTTATTCGTTAAGAAAAAGGATGGATCGATGAGGCTCTGTATCGATTATCGAGAATTGGACAGAGTAACGATCAAGAACTGATATCCGCTACCGAGGATAGACGACTTATTTGATCAACTGAAGGGAGCAAAGTGTTTCTCGAAAATTAACCTACGAACAGGATATCATCAACTGAAGGTGAGGGACGAAGACATACCGAAGACTGCGTTTCGAACCCGTTATGGACACTACGAGTTTTTGGTAATGTTATTTGGATTGAACTAGTGCTGCGGCAGCATTTATGGACTTGATGAACCGAGTTTTCATGCCATACTTGGATAAATTTGTAGTGGTTTTTAGCGACGATATTTTGATCTACTCAAAGACAGAGGAAGAATACGCCGAACATCTAAAGATTGTTTTGGAGGCACTAAGGAAGGAGAAGATGTATGAAAAATTTTCAAAGTGCGAATTTTGGATGGAGAAGGTTCAATTCTTAGGCCACGTGGTGGATAAGAATGGAATCGCTGTAGACCCTGCAAAGGTAGAAGAAGTAAGTAATTGGGAACAACCAAGAACGCCGACGGAGGTGAGAAGCTTTTTAGGGTTAGCTGGGTACTATCGAAGATTCATCCAAGATTTTTCTAAGATAGCAACCCCATTGACCAATTTGACTAGGAAGACGGTGAAATTTGTATGGACCGACAAATGCGAAGAAAGTTTTCAAGAACTAAAAAGGAGATTGAGCGAAGCACCTGTGTTATCATTACCAGATGATGCGGGAAATTTTGTGGTGTATAGTGATGCATCGCACAAGGGACTTGGCTGTGTGCTTATGCAGCACGACAAAGTCATTGCGTATGCATCACGATAATTGAAGGATTACAAAAAACGATACCCTACTCACGACTTAAAGTTAGCGGCAGTAGTTTTTGCGTTAAAGATTTGGAGGCATTATCTATACGGGGAGAAATGTGAGATATACACGGACCACAAAAGTCTGAAATATCTTCACACAGAAGGAGTTGAATATGCGACAGAGGAGGTGGTTAGAATTAATCAAAGACTATAACTGCGCTAGTCTTTATCACCCGGGTAAGGCAAACGTGGTTGCCGACGCTTTGAGTAGAAAAGGAAGGGAGAAGTTGTTTAATTTGACGACTCAGGAAGAGTTGAGAAGAGAGATGGAAAAATTGGAGATAGAAGTGCAAGGACCAAAAAAGTCTGGTGAGAAGTTATTTGTAGTGGAAGCTCATCCGACATTGTTGGATAGAGTAAAGGAAGCACAAGAGAAAGATGAAGAATGTGAGAAGATCAGGAAAAGGATCACAGAAAATAAGGAAGAGAAATTTTGAATGGGTAAAGACGGTATTTAGAGATTTGAATAAAGAGTATGGGTACCAGCGGTAACCGAGTTAAGGGAAGAGATTTTGCACGAGGCACACAATACTATATATTCCGTTCATCCGGGAGGCACGAAGATGTACCGAGATCTAAGACAACATTTTTGGTGGCCCAATTTGAAACGGGAAGTCGTAGAGTGCGTTAGTAGATGTTTGACTTGCCAACGCGTAAAAGCAGAGCATCAACGGCCGAGTGGTTTACTACAACCGTTAGAAATACCAGAGTGGAAATGGGATCTTATTACGATGGACTTCGTGGTAGGACTTCCAGTTACACAGAAAGGTTATGATGCTATCTGGGTTATCGTGGATCGACTAACGAAGACCGCACATTTTCTACCAATCAAGATCCGCTACAGTTTGAATCAGTTAGCGAGCCTATACGTAAAAGAGATTGTCTCACGACATGGAGTGCCGGTATCAATTGTTTCTGATCGAGATCTGCGCTTCACGTCCAATTTTTGGAAGAGTTTGCAAGAGAGAATGGGAACACAGTTGAGGTTAAGTACTGCTTACCATCCTCAGATCGACGGATAGAGCGAGCGAACAATACAAACGCTGGAGGACATGCTTAGAACTTGCGTGATGGACTTCAAGGGAAATTGGGACGACCACCTACCCTTAGTCGAATTTGCGTATAACAATAGTTACCATGCGAGTATCGGCATGCCACCGTACGAAGCTCTCTACGGGAGGAAGTACAGAACGCCATTATGTTGGGATGAAGTCGGGGAGCGACAAATACTCGGACCAGAGTTAGTTCAACAAACCGCAGACGTGGTGACAATGATAAGAGCCAGACTTGTAGCAGCTCAAGATCGCCAGAAGAAATACGCATATTTGCATCGGCAGGACCGAGACTTTAAAGTTGGTAGTTTCGTATTTTTAAAGGTATCTCCATGGAAGGGAAAGATCCGTTTCAGCAAGAAAGGAAAATTGAGTCCAAGATTTATAGGACCGTTCGAGATACTGAAGCGAGTGGGCGAAGTGGCATACAAAGTTGCGTTACCACCCGAGTTGGAGCACATCCACAACGTATTCCACATTTCTATGTTGCTACTGTACAAGGCCGACTACAAGCACGTAATTTCTTACGAGCCCATTCAAGTGGAGAAAAACTTGGCATATGTAGAGATTCTTGTCCAGATATTAGATAGGAAATAACAAACCTTAAGAAATAAAATTATATCTTCTGTAAAAGTACTTTGGCATAACCACGATGTCGAGGAGGCAACGTGGGAGTTAGAAGATAGGATAATGAGGGATTATCCCCATTTATTTATGTAACCTTGTAGCAATTCTGGGATGGAATTTTTATAAGGGGGGAGGATGTAATACCCGAGAAATTTCTTAATATTATTAAATAAATATATTAGTGAAAATGAGAATTTATTTGAATATAAATAATTTTGTGTTATGAGATGAATTAATTCAATTATATAAAATTGAATAATTATAATAATTGAGAAATTGATGGAGTTTGCGATAAACTCATTGATAGCCTTGTGAGGCACAAAGTTGAGGATTATTAATGATTATAGTAATTAACGAATGAATTATTAAAGTGAATGATTAATCTATATTAATTGTTAATTATAGAATATTAATTAATGGTTATGGAATATTAACTATGATTGATTAATAATACGTGATTATTATTATTGCAAGAAATATAATAATAATAAACCACTTGTTTATAAATATATTGAGATTTATAGTTGTTAAGGTGATAATTAATCTTACGATTATTAATTAAGTGTTATTAACAATTACGAGGAATGGATTAATTAATATTGTTAATTAATCGATTAGATGAATAAGTTATTTATTTGACATTATGAATAATGAAACAAATAAGTAAGGTTGTATTGATTGTTGATTGTTATGTGCAAGTATGCAATAATTGATAATATAAGGTATATGGAATATAACTATATTATATAGTGTAGAGAGACACTTAAGTGTGACCATGCATGTATATATAAACTATAGTGCAATGTGATTATACTACGCATAGAAACCATATATTATATGAAGCATAATATGATTATATTATGTACATAAACTATATAGTAAAGTTATTGAATTATGAGAGTTACATGAAATGCCTATGTAATAATGTGAATATACAATAAAGTGAAACATCATGAATCATATATGGAGGTGTATATATGAACCTCAAATTGCTATATTGTAATATCATTTCTTCATTTAAAACTATATTGTGAGACTAATGGAATTTATAGCCTAAAGGTATATAATATATATGTGGTAAAACTAAGTATGCAGTATGTTATTTTGCCATGTTGCTAAGGATGAGTTGTCCCTAAATGTATGGCTCATTCTCTCCACACGTGAACAAATCAAAGCCTAAGCCTATTACTTGCATAAATCAATCCTCAGCATTCTAGCAAATCATGATATGGGGAGTGGGCACAACAGTGTTCTTCAACTACTCTTACTAACTCCCTCTTATCTAGCATGCAATTCAAACTTACGTTAGTTCAATTTATTGGATTATTGCATTATCTGTGTAATGTTATCTCTATATATATAGCTCATACTCTTCACAAAATCAAATGCTGAGATTTTGCTAAGTGTTGAGAGGGAGAGCATATACATTTATCAGTGTGAGCATTCTAAATTAAGCAGCAAGTTCAATTATCTAGTAGAGGTATAATTCCACAATTCTTGTTCTTCATTTTGTCTCTGTCAAAATTTCTATTATTGAAATTCTTAATTCTTGATCATGTTGAATTGGGTTGCAATTGAAGTATGAATTGCTTGGTTAGTGGTTATATAAACTTATATACATGCTTAGTATACATTGTACCCTGTTTTGAATCAATTTCGTAGGAAATTTCTGCGTTTAGGTTTTGGGTTTACCGTTTTCTGGAACTGTCTGCCGCTGGCTGAGAGCCGGCACAGCTGTGCCAGTTTTACACTAGGCAGCTGTGCCAGCAGCCTGCAGCAGTTCCCTGCTTTCTGCTTGCTTTCTGCTATGTGATAGTTTATTGCATTGATTTAAATGAACATGTTAACATGGGTAGTACATATATATGGATACATAAACCTAACATAAGCATGTTTAAACCAAGATGGTATACCTTTTGACAAAATAACTTATGTTCTTCAAAGTGAACTTAGAGTTTTCAAAAAAAAAAGAGACTTTGATATATAGGCGCCATGGTTATGTTCTATGAGACACATTAATATGACATAGAGACACATGAAGTGCATGTTAGATTATCCATATTGGTTTCGTGCTATAATATGAACATGTGAACCTAACTAGTGCACTTTCCTAACGAAAATCAATGTTTTGAAAACAAACTTTGACATATGTGTAACACATTGATGTTCTGATTTTTGAGGCACATTAGTATGACCTAGAAACACATGAGATGCATGTTAACTCACGTATATAAGCTCCGTAACGAAATATGATCATGTGAACCTCGCTAAGTGAACTTAGAATTTTAAAAGGAACTTAGAGATTATGAAAAAAGGATTTAGATGTGCTATAATTATATTCAAACTTTGAACATGTTATTATTGTTTAGAAATACATGAAGGACATGATGACTTGTGTATATGTGTTTAATAATGTAACATGGACACGTTATGCTTATTAGTAAACCTTACTAGTAAAAGTGTAAGTTTGAAACGTAAATCTTGACATGTTATATCAAGGTTTAGATTCTGAAAATCGTGGACATGTTTGATAGTTCTTTTAGACCTCACTAATGTGTCATATATATCTACATGTATACATACCATGCTAGATATCGTGAAACCAAGTTTAGAGTAAACGAAGTAGGTTTTCAAGATAATAACAATGCTAGCTACATATATGCGATACGAATACTCATGAGCATGCTTAATACAAGTTATATGAATATCTTATGTGTTTAAAAAGCGAGCATGTTAGACCGTATGAGTTCGTGTCCTTGAATGGCTTTAAGTATTAACTTAAGAACCTATACCATGTACGATTGGATTTGGAAAAGTAATGCAAGCATGAAAGTATCCTTTAATATAAATACATGCTACGTGATATTATATGATGTTACTTGAACCCGATTTTGACGGTTAACTTATGAGAATGCCATAACTTGCTAAAAATAAAATATATTTAGTATTGATTGTGGTCTTATGTGATATTAATAATATGAGAGCATGTTTGCTAATTGTGGTAGTCTCACATGATAGTAACGATGTATGAATATGATCAACTTGAAAAAAGAGGAAGTTAAGAATAGAAATTAGATACTAAATAATTGTGTAACTAGGTTAAAACTTAGCTTGTGTGTTGATCGTATATTCGAAGATATAATATGAAGTTAAATTATATGACTAATGAATATCATATATATATGTAACTATATTACGATAGAAATTCAAGAGTGTTAATTTGCTTTTTATGGATAAATTACGCTAAAGGCAAGTTCTCCAACTTACACTCTTTTAAAGTGCAAGTTTCCTTACTTACACTCATTTATAAGTGCAAGTACCTTAGACCTTCGTGTTTTACTTTATTCAATGAACGTTGTAAGCAAGTTCCTAACTCTACTCTTTATTGAACATTCAATTGGCTTATGCTATTATTGTCGTACAAGTAAACTCTTGAGATTTAAATATTATGAATCATATACTTTATGAATAAGATAAAAGTCGAAATATATTCTTCGGACTTTAAATCTTGAAATTTAAATTATAGTTGTTGTGATCTATGCCATTTGATTCGGCTAGACTCATATTGTTGAAAAGCGACCCAAACCAATTAATTGGTGCGGGATCTTGTATTTGACTGAGAAGAACAAAATATATCTGTCGGAGAACCGACGCGATCACTTGAGTATGATTAATTGTTATGCATAACGAGGGTACTTTAGGCTGATCACCTGTTGTACCTATTTTTGTTGGATTTTCAGTTTATTACTATCAATTCGTGTGGAAGTTCATAGTCCTTAGTGACTGCTCAGTATTCGGTTATCTTGAAATCTTGAATTGATTTATTATTGAATCACATTGATATTATTCTGTCCTTAGCGACTGTTATTGAGAATTAGTTGATATTCTTGTTATCCTTGAACTATCAAACCTTGCTGAGAATTGAGAATTATATTACTCACCCTTATTGTATATTACTTGCTGGGCAATTTGTGCTTATTCTTGCTTTCCCTAAAAACATTTCAGTTAAGGCCGAGCAGTGCGGACCTTCGGTTACAGATAAGGGCAAGGGAAAGGCTACTAAGTAGCTTAAATTATGTAGGGCTTATGATTGTAATAAAGAACTTATGATATTATGTACTAGTTAAGGTTACTTATGCTTAAGATATGTCTAAGCTATGTAATCACTGTTTAAGTTACGAGACCTTGGGACGTGAATAATTATATTGTTTAAATGTAATTTATTCGGTATTAGTTGTGTATTATCCCGCTGTGTGATGCGACATTTAGTCATATTATTATTGTGATGTATTACCATGAGTACGTGACGAACCGATTTCGAGCGACCCCGTGACAGTCCTGGAATTTGGGGGCGTCACAGACTCTCTCTAAACCAACTGCTCCCAGACATTATGGATGTCTCGGGGCTCCTCATCCCTAGGTATCTGGGGTAACTCCTCCCTAACCTGACTGGACTCTCCAACATTCGTCATCCTAACATAAAATTTTAAAGTTTTATTATTATGTGATAACGATCGATACTCTTCGAGTACATAAAAGTAAACACATAGTACGTAAGGTATGTTATTATCTTGATTATCATCACTATATTCTCGATCTTCTATAAGGCTACTACCTAAGGTTCCCCACCTAAGGTTCATAACCAAGGCTCTGATACCAACTTGTGACACCCTCAAATCCGGGTACTTCATTTCCACAAGATTTGGAGTTCACTATCTAAATAAAACACAACTAACTGCCCATAAATAAGGAATGCAAAATAAATTACAACCTTAATATAAAAAATCTTCCTTCAAGAAGCATTACAACTTTAAAAACGTTCCCAGGGTTTTTAACCTTAAACATCATCGATGCGGAAAATAAAATATCATAAACAATTAAAAGTCTTATTACACAATCACATAATAAATATGAACAAGTCTTCACTTATTCATCTTGCCTTTTTCTTTGCTAGTTGACGGCTCATCAACTTTCTCAACTTTGGCTGCAGTGGTTATATTAAATGCAAGAGTGAGAAAACAAAAGCTAACTTGAAATACAATCAATAATGATGACATATCACTAAATAAATTTAACTGAATTGAATAACATTTCTATCTTTGATAATCAAGAATAAGATTTAGAATTCATCTGAGGGTCATAAGACCTTAAACTATGTCCCAAGATATAAACATTTCAGTTTAAACTTTTAACAGTCGTTATATGATATGGACCTTTAACTCGTACTTAAGGGGATCAGCCCTTCGCACCATGTATTGTGCACAAACATCTTAACGCTTTCACATTGTAATCCCCTATTACTAGGGTTGTTCATCTCAGTATTAATTAACTAGTACGCACCAAAGAAAGTTTGGTTTGGATAAGCTAAAAGGGTAATTTAGAGTTCAACTATCATCAACTAAGGAGTAGTTGAATCAACTTAAAACATTTTAAGAGTTGGATAACAAAAGAATTATGAAATAACTATGTGTCATAGCAATAGACATCATATTGGACAATCATGCTTTAGAAATAAACTTAAAGCATTTGAAAAATATAATAAAACCTTGCTTGAACAATTAAGTCAAGGTTATATTATTTTCAATAATGAATTTCAATAGAATACTTGTTCAATGCAGAATAAAAGAACTTACTCAATTTAATGGGTATGGTTAGAAAACTTGCACAAGGTAAATGAAAGGTTTAGGAACTTGCGTAATTAAAAGTAGAGTTAAGAAACTTGCCTCGTGCGCAAGCTAGCAATTAACAACTCGTTCCACAATTATCCTACGTACACGTAATTAATAATAGTAACACAAATTAGTTACCATATAGCTAGTTTACATCATTAGTTAACCCATCTAAGTTAACTTATCATTCTTTAGTTATTAGGTTTAATATCTAATTATCGCATAACATGATTAAATCACACATTCACATCACACTTTATAATTAATCAAATTAAAATTTAAAATCATACATTTCATAATAAAAATATGATTTAATACTGTCCAATTAGCATATAATGTTATTAACATGCTTTTATATTCATTACGTTAACATTCTCATAAAATTGTATATTAAAATAGGTGGCGCTGCAGCGCCACACAATGAACTGCAGCTGGCGCTGCAGCGCCGTGCCACGTCATCAGGGCGCTGAGCCTGGCGCTGCAGCGCTCCAGTTACTCTCAGAACTGGCGCTGCCACACTGCCACGTCAGCACGCTCCTCTGAAATCTGGTCTTGGCGCTGCAGCGCTGCAGTTAACTTACATAACTAGAGTTGCGGCGCCGTGCCAAGTCACCTGACTCTGTAGTGGCACTGCAGTGCCCAATTTACTCATAAAGCTGGAGCTGCCACGCCATGTCACAGTCAGACGCAGACAACCTCGCGAACTGTGCAGGAAAAAGCAAATTTGGCTTATTTTCTTGCACCAAACTCAGAATTTAGTTCATGTAATGCATATAAAGTTTTATAAAAATATAACTTTATGCTTCTAACATATTTCAACATATATAAATATTACAACAATCAATTAAAACTTTTAATTTTATGATTTTGAAGAAAACACCATTGTTTAAAAATAGTTCACTCTAAATTGCTATGAACATGATTTCTTCATGTTCATCATATTTTCATGAATTGAATAACTTAAACACTCATATAAATCTTATACAAACATTTTATAACACAAATTACATATAAAATCCATGTTTACATGAATTTCATGAAAAACTCAAATATAGAGAACTTAAAACTATGAAAATATGGAAGAACAAAGCTTAAATTAGATTATATCTTTAGAAGAAGATGATGATGGTGATGATGATTATTATGTGTTTTGATTTACCAAAGCTTTCTCCTCCCTCTTCTTTCTCTCTTTTCTCTCTAGTTCTCTTTCGCTGCTCTCTCTGTTCTTCTTATTTTCTAACTCACGTACTAACAATATACGTATAACTGACATATAGATATAATATTCAACTAACAAAACATAATATCCTATGTTAATATTATATCAGTTACTTTTTATTTTCAAAATCAAAAGCCAAAAGGCTTGTTTGGTAAAACCCATTTTAAAAATAGATTTTACAAACTAAGGCCTTGTTTGGTAAAACTAATTTAAAATAGACTTAAGGGCATTGTTTGGTAAAACTGAATTAAACCCCTTTTTATTTATTTTAATAACTCTTTTAATACATAGTTTAAATGTCACACTTTATTTAATTAAATCTCAATATTCTAATTTAATTAAATTAAAGCGATCATCAATTTATTAAATAAAATTGCCACATAAATTAAATTGCTACACAATTATAATTTACTCATTAATCATTATTCTATATAACAAATTAGTAAATCGCTAATTTATTTATTTAAATTAAATTAACATTATTGTCGACGTTGGGAAAAAAATCAGCGGATCGGGTCACATCCCATATTTTTCTCTCTTCCTAAGTTATCTCTACCCTTAATCTTTTTATTGCGAAGAAGGTTTGAAGGGTTTTTAAGAAAAGGCCAACATGTATCATGTCGAGGATTAAACGTTTTACAGAGTCGCCAGTTGGTAGATTGGAAATGGATGTACTAACTCAATCGAGTTTTGTTTGAAAGAAGCCCAATTGCTGGACACTGTCGAAACTTGATCTTTGAAAACAAAGTTTGAGTTCAGGGGGCTTGGTTAAGTGTGGGGAAGGTGTTAGGCACCCCACGACTCCCGTGAAAATACGTTACCGCATCTTTTCAATATTTCCCTTAAAAAACTAAAATGTGTGTGTGAATGCTGTTTGAAAATTGGCTCTATGTTTTATTGAAAGCATGTCTATGCATCGTTGAACCTATATACGAAGGGTTTGATTTGATTTGCAAAAATTCTTTGATTTGATTGGCAAAAGTGTTTGATTTGATTTGCAAAAGCTTTTTTTCTTCGAAAAGATTATTCAAATGATATTTTGAAAGAAGGTTTTCAAACTCTTACGCTAACATAGGAATTGAAGCATATCGATACTTCCGTTTTATCTTTTTAGCCTTAAGGCTCAATTTGAATGGTGATTGTCGGGCTGCGAAGCATCCTCGACCATAACATATATATAAAGGTCGTTCTCCTCATGGGCATGATAGTCATCGGAGGGACTCTGACACGACAAATTATATTTCTCATTATTTTGAGACCTTAAATCCGGATAACCATTTTAAGGTCTTTTGTATGTACATTTTTATAGAAAAACTGGTAGGGTATATTTGTAAAGTGGAGTTTGTCCATCGTGGGAATCAGATTCTAATCAGTTTGATCACGAATCCCATGATTCCTAGACTCATATAGGGAGGCCAATAAACCTGCACAGCTCAAATTTGTACAGAAACAGATATATATCCAAATGTTGCCAAAACCGAAGATTTATTTAGTAAATTCTGGTTCGCACCTGGCCGAAGCGTCTCGTTCCCACTAGATAGCGGTCTAAGGGTCACGAGGTTGCTTTTGTAACTGAAACTAGAAAAATACTAGATTTAAATAAATCTAGTTCGCCCTCAGATATGTCGATGCTGATACATATAAAATGAATATTTAAAGCAAAAATTTAATAAAAGCGAGTAAAGCAATATATATATATATATGTATATAAATAAATATATATACAAAAGCTGTAAAGGGCGATGGGTTTTCACGCCGGTGCCCAGACTGAAATATAAATATAGATATTTAAATATAGACAGAAAAATAGTCAAACCAGGACTGGGAAGATAACCTAGTAATGGTGAATAGTACAAAATAGTAAAAAGGCCACAGAATGATCCAGGCCAAACTGGAATGTAAATATATATATAAACAGAAAAGTAGTCAACCAAGACTGGGAAGATAACCCAGTGTGGTGAATGTTGCTTATATATGCATATTTATATATAAAAGTAGTAAAAGGGCCATAGAATAATCTAGGCCGAACTAAAATATAAATATTTACATATATATAGTGACGAAAACGTAGTCAACCAAGACTGGGAAGATAACCCAGTGGTGGTGAAGGCTGCTCATATATGCATATTTATATATAAAAGCAGTAAATTACCGTGGATTTGACATTCTGGCTTGACAGAATTGAAAAGTTGGTATATATATATACAGTTAAATATATACAAAAAAGCCAAACCTGGATTGGGAAGATAACCCAGTTCGGTGAAGATGCTAGCATCGAAGGTGCAAGTATATTAAAGCTGCTAGAAGCGATGGATCGTCAATTCGAGTTGTAGAAATGCCAAAAAATGCGTTTATGTACAAAAATATACTAAAAGTTGACGAAAACCGCCACGGAACTGAGTTCCAGGCATATTTAGAAAATGAAACTTAATGTGCAAATGTATAAAAGTGCAAAATAGTAGTATTGACTTGCTGATCGTAAAAATAATCACAATGGACTGCTACACGGGTTTTTTGCCAAATCGTAAGTTTTAACGTCCAAATCTACCAGTTATTTTTAGATATGTGGCAGTATGTGGGTATATCTATGAGTTAGAGTGAAAAAAACAAGGCTTGGAAAATAAGAAATTGGACAAAAAACCAAACGGGCAGAGGTTCGAAGCATTTTGGAATTATGAAAATGAGAGGGGATGGCCTCTTATTTATTGCATACATGATAGTAACTCATGCGATCTCTCTTTTATTGAGGACAACTTTAGAGAGATACACTCCATGGCTCATCATCATGAGACATCTCTTGGAGCTTGCCATGCTAAACGCCTTTAACATCTAATGAATATACGTTCCTTGGGTTAAGCCGAACATCCTTTTAAATCTATCTATACAAATTTATATCCTAATGTAGGATATTCTACCCAAATTATTCATGGAGGAATGTTTAGACAACTTTATTTTGATCGATTATAGCAAAGGAATGTCATTCCCTATAAGTAATATATCATCAACATATAATACAAAGAATGAAACAGTGCTCCCACTAACCTTCTTGTACACACATAGTTCATCCTCG
The DNA here is from genome assembly GCA_020205555.1 of Panax stipuleanatus. Taxonomy (NCBI): domain Eukaryota; kingdom Viridiplantae; phylum Streptophyta; class Magnoliopsida; order Apiales; family Araliaceae; genus Panax; species Panax stipuleanatus. The sequence continues at coordinate 88,050,605 of CM035122.1, read as the reverse complement.
TTTTTGCTAAAATCAAACTCTTTGATTATTCATTCCATCTACGAGAAGCTTGATTCAATCCATAAAAGGATTGTTGTAGCTCATATACATGAATTGCTTCAACCATTAAAACAAATCCATCTGGCTTGTATCATACATACATTCTCCTCTAATAATTTATATTTGAGGAAGGGCGTCTCCACGTCCATTTTGCCAAATCTAGTAATAATAAGCTGTAATCGCAAGTAAAATCCAAATGGTCTTGTGCATTACTTTAAAGATCCATTTTAGATTTTATGGTCATCTACCATTTCTGTTAGTCTTAATTACTCATAATATGTTCGTAATTCAATAGATCATCATCATTCATGATGTGTACCTCATCGTCATCCTCTATGACGAATTCATACCTTTCAGGTATCTTCAGTGCTCTTCTAGATTTACGAATAGGGTGTTGTACAGTAGGTGTCTCTACTTGGACAGGTTCATCTAATTGATCTGTAATGGTTTGTGATTCTTGAATTTCTTCAAGATCTATTTTCCTCCCACTAGCCCCTTCAAGGATAAACTCCTTTTTCAAGAAGGCAGCGTGTTTCGCAACAAACACCTTTTGCTCAGTAGGATTGTAGAAATAGTATCCCAAAAATTTTTTAGGATATCTCACAAACGTGCACTTAACAGATCTTGTCCCAAGCTTATCATTTTGAAACCTTTTCACATAAGCTGGATATCCCCAAATCTTAACATGCTTAAGACCAGGTTTCCTCTCTGTCCACATCTCATATGGAGTCTTGGGGACAGATTTTGAGGGGACCTTATTTAGTAGATTATGCAGCAGTTTCTAGGGCATAACCCCAGAATGATACTGGAAGAACGGTAAAACTCATCATGGAACGAACCATGCCCAACAATGATCGATTTCTCCTTTCAAACACTCCATTTAACTGTGGTGTACCTGGTGGAGTCCATTGTGAGATTATACCATTATCTTTGAGATAATTGAGAAACTCACCGCTTAAGTATTCTCCACCTCGATCTGATTGAAGAATCTTAATGCTTTTGCCCGTTTGTTACTCTACTTCACTTTTGAACTCTTTAAACTTTTCAAATGATTCAGATTTGAATTTCATTAAATACACATTTCTAAATCTTGAGTGATCATCAGTAGTGAAAGTAATAAAATAAGAACACCCTCCCCGTGCATTCTTTGTCATAAGTCCACAAACGTCTGTGTGAAACAACGCTAACAACTCTGTAACTCTTTCTCCTCTTCCATTAAAAGGAGATTTAGTCATTTTACCAATGAGACAAGATTCACAAATTGGATATGAATCATAATCAGATAGCTCTAAGAGCCCATCCTTATGCAACTTGGATAATCTTGTTTCATTGATATAACCGAGTCTACAGTACCACATATAGGTATAAGTAACATCATCTCTTTTCCTTTTCTTAGTTTGTTCTATTTGAAATATATTTTCATGCAAGTCAAGTATGTAAAGTCCATTTCACAAATTACCAACACCATATAAAATATTATTTTTATAAATAGAACAACTGTTGTTCTATATTATAATTTCAAATCCATCCATATCTAATACAGAATTTGAAATAATGTTTCTAATGATTTTCGGAACAAAATAACAATTATTTAAATAAATGGACTTGCCCGTAGATAGTCGTAACGCCCCCAAAATAGGTCCAATCCACCCAACCCATTCTGGGTCGCCACGAAATACACTCAACAAAGATTTCAAATACAAATCTTCAAATTCTAACTTTTAAACTGTCGTACAAAATACGACCACAATTAAACTGTGAGTTTCAATACCAATACAGTGCCCATACTCCAAATCAATGATACGTTGTAGAAAGGTACAGTCAATAACTGTTTTAAGAATTAAAATCTTTAGAAAATGCTCAAGGAAACCTTCGTACATGGAAGGCCATGCATCTAAGTTATAATAGATATCATATGACTTGAGAATTATCCTTGGTTGACCTAATAGAGCCCAAAAAAAATGAGAAGATTACTATCATGTTCTTTCCAATGGTGGGTCTTCTCTTGTCATATAATTATCTCCATTGTCTCCAATTGAGAATTATATTTCAACCAAACTCCGATATTATATAGGTAGTGCTCATAGATATAATCAGTAAGTGGATGTGCACAACTCTGTCTTATGATAACACGAAGTCGCATGGCATTAGACATCTTGTACGATAGTGGCAAAACACCTTTCCAAAGTTGGGTTCACCTCAGCCTTTTTGGTTCACCAAAATTAACTGTTAAATGACGTATAAAATACGACACACATTTTAAATTCTCAATATAATTCTTCTCATACTGTTTTATGGAAAACCTCAATAGCTATAGACCATCGTTCTACCCGCTCGACTCCGCTATACTCTTATTACCTGAAAGGAATTGTGAAGCAAAAGGGTGAGCACAAATAGCCCAATAAAGAATATCATGACTAAAGATAATTAAATTATCAATAGTCTTCATCAGTGATAAATCAGAGATTTATAACATATGGTAGATGATAAAACTTTTCAACCATAGTTGCAACGGAACGAACAATCCATTAGAAGAGTCAAATAGACCATAATGTCTATTATCTTCTCCATGTTAAAAGTCCACCTACAATGTTTTATCCCTGTAACATCAATCAATAGTTCCTGTCCATAATCATGTGAATAATTCATAATCATAATTGTGTTACTAAATTCCTCTTCGCACCCAGGACGAAGGTAATATTCATCACCTGTCTTTACCTGAAACACCAAAGATCATGGTTATACCAAATCACAGTTCCTATTCATATTCATGATAATAAATTCATCTTTGCACTACGGCCAAAGATATTCATCAATCAACAATTCATCTTTGCACTACAGGCCAAAGATATTCACAAATCAACAGCTCATCTTTACACTACAGGCCAAAGATATTCATCAATAGTTCATCTTTGTACTACAGGCCATCTTTGTACTACAGGCCAAAGATATTCATAAATCAACATCTCATCTTTGCACTACAGGCCAAAGATATTCATAATTTAACAACTCATCTTTGCACTACAGGCCAAAGATATTCAGTTATATCACCATTTAGGACTGAGGATGATGAAAAATAATATAAATAACGAATCCAGTGAGAGAAAGAACAAAGATTAGGGATTCATAATTTAGTTTATCCAAATTCAAAAATACTCCGTAATAATCAATTGTGGAGCAAAATTCAAGAATAAAGCTCAAAACTTGGATACAATCAAATATAGTAACCATAACAGACAACTTGGACAAATAAAAGAAAATTTAATTTTTTTGTGAATAGTACCGTATTCGTGAATAGTGCCATATACGTGAATAGTAACCCCGAAACGAAAAGGTAGAAATTTTCATAAGAAAAATCATACTTCGTGAATAGTATTCGTGAATAGTACCGTATTCGTCAATAGTGTCGTATTTGTGAATAGTAACTCCGACATAAAAGGTAAAAATTTCATAATAAAATTCATACCAATATTTCGATGAAATGATATTGAAAGCAATAACATCATTTACAAAAAAAAAAGTAACATTCCTTACCACTGTTGAACGAAAATAATATTCCTACGAATATTGAACGAAGATAATATTCCTTACGAATATTGAACGAAAATAATATTCCTTACGAATATTGAACGACAATAAAATTTCTTACAAATACGAAAAATATTATCGTAAACAAATATGAAATAAATAATACCCCTTACCTCAAAAAGAGAGCAATTTTGACTGGTATAGAGGAGATATTCTTGAAGAAAACTTGCACTATTTGCAACACTCTAAGTTTCCTTAAACTCAAAAGAAATACGCTCAATATTATAGAAGAAGAATTCTCTGATTCTGGTGTGATTTTCATTTCTAAACTAAGCATCCTATTTATAGGAGAATGGCAAGGCACTATTTGAATAAAAATCACGGGTGCACAGAAGAAAATTTTCACAAGGTAAAATTCAACGAGAAATCTAATTTTTACTATTTATTACTGTGCAATAAAATATTCTAATAAAACAAAAACTTTAAATAAAATATAATATATTCTATTTTATATATATATATATATATAGATATATATATATTCACACACGCCCACACACACACGTAAACACACACACGCACACACCCTCACACACACGCACACATACACTCATCAGCATTCCTCCACACAAAAAAACAAAAGTGGGGCCCACCCATGTTTTAAATAAATATTTATTTCCAAAACTTCAATAATTCATAATAAATAGCCCTTTTATCAGAAAAATACGAATTCTATGTCCTTTCCGTAGAAAATTTAATTCTCTACAACTTTGTAGAAGAAAGTTTTTCCAAATTTCGAACTAAAAATGACCGAAATTCACATGCGGATAAAATTCTAATTTCCTTCTCTTCCCTCTTTTTCTTCTTTTTTTCTCTCTTCATCTCTCCTCCTTTTCTCCCACCATTTCCCACTTATTCTCTCTCCTCTCTCTCTCTCTCTCCCCATCCTTTCCTCCCTTTCTTCTTTTCTTTCTCTCTTCATCTCTCCATCTTTTCTCCCACCATTTTTCACTTATTCTCTCTCTCTCTCTCTCTCTCTCTCTCTCTCTCTCTCTCTCTCTCTCTCTCTCTCTCTCTCTCTCTCTCTCTCTCTCTCTTCCCCCATCAATTCTTCACTCACACACACACACAAACACACATACGTATATATATATACATATATATATATATATATATATAATAAAATATTTATAATTATTAAAAATTCAAATTCTATTTTCTTTCTTCCACCTCATTTATTCATATACCATGAATTTATTGTAAAAATATCACCATTATTATATTATTATATTATCACATTATACACTTATAATGTAATATTATAATAATATATTTGAATGAATTATTTTATTGAAGAAGATAAAATATCCACTCTCAATAATTGTCTCTTTAAAAATTCCTCCATTAAATAAATATTTCCTTATCATTTTTATCAATAATTAATTATTCACAAATAATATTACAGAACCACAATATTGACAACCAGGTCGTTCTCAGGAAAGAGGGGGCCTTCCGATAAGGATTTCTTCTTACTGGCACGCAATTAAATAACCCATCCTCGATAGAACTTCCTTAGACATTGCTAATAATGCTATCTAATAATATTATTCGAATAATATGAATTATTGATTTGATAATTTAAAATACTGTACAATGACAATTATTGAATCAATAAAATATTATGCAATTATCAATGTAACAATTATTGAATCAATAATATAAAATAATGAACAATAATTACTGTAACAATTATTGAATAATGACTTCTTACGTAACAATCAATAATTAGAATTACTGTGCAATACCGTGTGCTACTGTGCAACACTGCGTATTACTGTATTTTAACCACCGGGTATTTCAACAATTTTAACGGTAACAACCACGCCGTTATTTTTAGAAAAACTAATTCTTGTGGTTTTCTTCATCCGACAATTTTCTGTTATGGGGCCCACAAATGATTTCTCCGTCGTACGAATATTCTCCGACAAAAAAAAAATCCCCCGACCAAACAAATATTCCCTGACAAAATAAATATTTTATGACCATTTGCTTACTTTGCAAAATTTGCATATTTCACCCTTAACTTTAAACTTTTATCAATCTAACCATTTACCAAATAGAAAAATTAAATAGTTTTATTTCATAAAATCTGGGGTCTTACAATCTCCCCTCCTTATGAAATTTCGTCCCTGAAATTTACGTACCTGGTAGTTCGAAGAGATGAGGATACCTTGCTTTCATTTTAGATTCTATCTCCCTGGTCATTTCTTCTTTATCATGATTTCTCCATTGCTCATTCTAGAATACCGCTTCAAAACAAGGTTAATTGACATATAACAATTGTCAATTTATTAAGTAAGAAAAGTCAGCTTAGGTAAGTCACACACTAGCGAAGTATATTATTCGTCTCTCCCTTCCTAGTTCTAGACTCCAATCTCCGCCAACGACCATATCTCTAAGCTCTAATACCAAAATGTAACGCCCCCAAAATAGGTCCAATCCACCCAATCCATTCTGGGTCGCCACGAAATACACTCAACAAAAATTCCAAATACAAATCTTCAAATTCTAACTTTTAAACTGTCGTACAAAATACGACCACAATTAAACTGTGAGTTTCAATACCAATACAGTGCCCATACTCCAAATCAATGATACGTTACAGAAAGGTACAGTCAATAACTGTTTTAGGAATTAAAATCTTTAGAAAATACTCAAGGAAACCTTCGTACATGGAAGACCATGCATCTAAGTTATAATAGATATCATATGACTTGAGAATTATCCTTGGTTGACCTAATAGACCCCAAAAAAATTGAGAAGATTACTATCATGTTCTTTTTCTAATGGTGGGTCTTCTCTTGCCATATAATTATCTCCATTGTCTCCAATTGAGAATTATATTTCAACCAAACTCTTATATTATATAGGTAATGCTCATAGATATAATCAGCAAGTGGATGTGCACAACTCTGTCTTATGATAACACGAAGTCACATGTCATTAGACATCTTGTACGATAGTGGCAAAACACCCTTCCAAAGTTGGGTTCACCTCAACCTTTTTGGTTCACCAAAATCAACTGTTAAATGACGTATAAAATACGACACACACATTTTAAATTCTCAATATAATTCTTCTCATACTGTTTTATGGAAAACCTCAACAGCTATAGACCATCGTTCTATTCCCCTGTTATCCCCGCTCGACTCCGCTATACTCTTATTACCTGAAAGGAATTGTGAAGCAAAAGGGTGAGCACATATAGCCCAGTAAAGAATATCATGACTAAGGATAATTAAATTATCAATAGTTTTCATCAGTGATAAATCAGAGATTTATAACATATGGTAGATAATAAAACTTTTCAACCATAGTTGCAGCGGAATGAACAATCCATTAGAAGAGTCAAATAGACCATAATATCTATTATCTTCTCCATATTAAAAGTCCACCTACAATGTTTTATCCCTGTAACATCAATCAACCATTCCTGTCCATAATCATGTGAATAATTCATAATCATAATTGAACGATTGGGAACTATTCCTGTCCATAATCATGTGAATAATTCATAATCATAATTCATCAATCCAGATTTACTAATCCTCTTTTTAGTAATCCAACGATTGGGAACTATTTTAGTTTTAAGCTTTCTAATAATGTAGATCTCATTAGCATGATCAACATCATGATTCTAAAAGCATTGCTTAAAACTATGGGTTATTTACATATTATAAAAATAGCATCATGTAGATAATTAAATGCCTTTAATAACTGAATACTTTTTTTAATAAATGAATAAGATCATCTCCAAAGTATATGCTTTATCATCATACATGATTGGCTCCTATGCATACTACTTTCATGGGGTGCATGTGCTAGCACATGCTAGCACATGGCTTCACATGGCAAGACATATGCTTAAGCAGGTTTGGTCCTAATGACCAAACTACCCTAAGCCTTGCAACTTCTATAAATAGAAGAGCTTTACTAGCCATTTGTTGGTTGATCAAAATTGTGAGCATATTTAGAGAGAGAAAAGAGAAGCTAGCTTATTGCCTTTGCTAAGAACCAAGCAAACAAAGGAGCAAGAAGACCATTAAACCTCCATATTCAATCTACAAGAACATCGAAGGTATAATGATAAGAGAATTTAGATAATTCAATTGTCTTTCAATAATAGAATTGATAGAGAAGTTAATTGGTGGTGCATGAATCATAAGAAGTTATAAGGTTGGCTAAATGGTGAATTAAGAACACTAATAAGCCATGCATAATGAAATCATATAAATTGATTAAGGAACTTAATGAAGAATTATAAAAGTTATAAGTGTTGGTTAATAAGCATATAAAACCATTAAAACAAAGATGTTTACAATGGTTAGAATCATTAATAATCAACCAATGGATTTATTCCAATTGGTTCGAAGTAAAAATATCGAAGAACGAAGATTCGGCGAAAGTTACGCGATTAGACGTTATTCGTCGAAACTGTGAATTTCCCATAATAGAAGTCAAAAGTTGTCGTTTGATTCAGAAATGATGGTTTTCGATGACATAACGTGTAATTAGGTAAGTAAGACTTGCGAGAGCAAGAACGAACGAATCCGGACTTAAAACGAGGAATTGAGCGTCGAACGTTTAACGAACGCGCAAAAATAGACTAATCGGCTAAATTCTTGCTGACGGATTCAGAAATGAATTTTGACTTGATGAAATGATAGAAAATAGAATTTTTGAACTATTGGCTTTGGAATGAGCCAATTCCGAGTTGTAACGATCGTGTTACGAGCTCGGGAAATTCAAGTTTAGAAGAAAAATAAATTCAAAGGCTGAGGGCTGGCGCTGTAGCGCCGCCCATGCCTTGTGTTCCAGCGCTGCAGCGTCGGGACAGGGTAAATGATTCTGCAAACCAGCGCGGCAGTGCCCGCTTTAAGCCTATAGATAGCGCTGCAGGCGCCCTTAAGGGAAAAATTTCCAACGTGAAGATTTCTTAACATAGCTTTCTACATGGTAATTATGGGGCAACTAAACGGTTAATTATCATGAAGAGAAATCACTTAAACAACATGTTTAAGATTGGTTTTATGAATTAAACGTTGACAAAACGTATTTAAATTTAAAACTCGAAATCTGATAATGTGAACTATGAATCGTAATCGAGTTGTGAGCATGCCTTAAGGTTATATAACATGTAATAGAGGTGCGTGATGCATGAATGACATCGAATGAAGTTAAAACTCATGTAAATTCTATACGGAGTCCGATAATGGGAATCCGATGGGAATATGATTAACGTAACGAACCTATTAGGGTTTCGTCCGTCATTGTGCTTAATAATGATCGACGGGAGTTGGTTTATGACATATGGATATTAATAAGCCGTAATAAATATTAAATAACTTGAACGAATGTTATTAGCTTAAAAATTCGATTAAGTTATACAAGAAGGAGAAGATAGGTTATACATTGTATATCAACTATAAATTCTCATTGGTATGCGATGTGTTTATGCTTTGTAGAAGTTGTAAAGACCGAGTAGAATAAACGTAAAGGTTTAAAGACACAAAGGCAAGTTTTTAAACTCTTGTCTATACCTTGTGTTGGACAAGCTGTCATTATGCGTGATCTCTTATGCATAAACTGTTATTGAATAGTCGATGCCATTTAATTTGGCTAGACTGAGACTTAGCATATTTTGGTTGGTTTTCCACAAGTCTTTCCAAAATAGTTACAATGCAGTTATCCTATGCCAGTTGATTGGTACGGATTCTCAGGTAAACCTGAGTATGAATAAACAAATGTTTTTACGTCGTTAATTCGACAGGCACGTGAGGTTGCCACCAATTAAACGTAAACAAGTTAAATGTATGAGTGTTGATCAACATAGAATACTACAGGCTGATCACCTGGATGTGCTCGTAAGCTATATCGAACTTACGGTCTCAGTGCTGGGTTGTTCCTTTCATGAATGAGAACTAAATGATGGTTCATGGTCGTTGACCAACACAGATTCCGAAGAGGCTATAAGTCATTGGGAATGGTTTTAAAGGAATCTAAACGTTATTTTGATTATTCTTACGTACTTCATAACTATTGTACATTTATTGAAGACAAGTGATATGATTCTTAATTTTGTGGTTTCAAGATATGTTGTTGAACTTGCTAAGCTATTTATGCTCATTCTTGCTTAAAACTAAATGATTTCAGCTAATAGCGAACGGACCGAAGGATCCGGTAAAGACAAGGGTATGTCCAAGATGGAAAAATAAGTGATCCTTGTAATAGCATAGTATTAGTATTGTAATGACTGATATTATGACACAGAACAATGTAATGGTTACAAAGAACCTTGGAAGGGATTAATAGAATATAATATTTAGTAAACTCATGCGTGTTATTGAAGTCTTTCAATTGAATATATGTGTAGATAGTAGCACCGTGTAGCACCATATTCAGGGTTTGAAGGTACCCAGATTTGGGGGCGTCACATTGACCACTAAGACCAAAGAGAGAAAGTTAGGGTGTTTGATGAAACATAGCACACCAAGTGTTTGACAAAATGCTAGTGTGGGGTGAAGTTATGATCTTAGCTTGTAGAGCCTTAGATACCAATCGTTATCCATTTACTTGCTTTGATAATTAGATTTAACTAGATTATTTACACATCTTTTATTTAACTGTTTGAATAAGGCCTAAGCGATTCAAAGTCAGTACTTCATGAATATTAGCAATAGTTCCTCGTGGGTTCGACAACTCTCTTATAAGTCTATTAGGTCGACCAATGTTAATTCTCAAGTGATCCTATGATATCTATTATAACTTAGAAGCATGACCTCCCATGTACGAAGGTTTTCTTGAGCATTTTTCAAAGATTTTAATTCCTAAAATAGTTTTTGACTGTACCTTTATGTAAACAGTTATTGACAGTACCTTTATGTAAAATGTTATTGGTTTGGAGTGTGAGTACTGTTGTTATAATATTTGTATTTAAACTCACAGTTTATGTGTGGTCGTATTTTGCAAGACAGAGTAATAGTTGTAAATAGGAAGTTTGTATTTGAATTCTATAGTGTGTATTTTGGCGACTCAAAATGGATTGTGTGAACCTATTTTGGGGGCGTCATATTTGGTATCGGAGCTTAGGGATATGGTTGTTGGCGGAGATCTGAGACTAGAACTGGGAGGGAAAAGACGAGTAATATCCTTCGCTAGTGTGTGATTTACCTTAAGCTGAATTTTTTTACTTAATAAATTGACAAATTGTGATATGTCAATTAACCTTTGTTTTGAAGTTGTATTATAGAATGATATCTGAAATCCAAGAGATGAGCAATGGAAAAATAATGATACAGAGAAAATGATCGGGAAGATAGAATCTGAAATGAAAGCAAGGTATCCTCACCTCTTCGAACTACCAGGTACGTAAATTTCGGGGAAGAAATTTTATAAGGAGAGGAGATTGTAAGACCCCGAATTTTATGAAATAAAAGTATTCCATTTTTCTTATAATTATTATTCTATTCAGTAAATGGCTAAATTGATAAAAGGTTAAAGTTATGGGTGATATGTGCAAAATTTACAAAGTAAGCAAATTGTCATAAAATATTCGTTGTGTCAGGAAATATTCATTTGGTCGTTGAATTTTATTTTTATCGAAAAATATTCATACGACGGCGCAATCATTGGTGGACCCCACAACGAAATAACTGTCGGATATAGAAAATGACAAAAAAAAATTATAAAAATAATTGCAAAACTTTTACCGTTAAACTACGACGCCCCTAAATCTGGGTCCTTAGAACCTCGGACTTGGTACGTTACGGTACTTCATCTTCATACATATTCTATAAACTGATGCGGTATATATAAACATAAATTTTTTATTTCACGAGATTCTATAATATTTTCCAAGGTCTATTAACCTTAACTGAATACATATCTTAAGTAACTTAAAAAGTTCACATATATGATTTATATCAGATAACTAATAGTTATAAATGCATATAATCTACTCTTGGAATTTGTCTTTGCCACTGTCTTTCTTCGAGCCTTCGTCTTAATCTGAAATTTGTTATCATGATATAGCAAGGGTGAGCAACTAATTTGCCCAGCAAGTTTAAATACAACAAGGACATATCATGATTGAAAGAAATAATAAGCTTTCAAATTTTTAACAATATAATAATTGTGAAAGAGCATGAGTCATAATGTCAATAATTGAATGGCTGAATCAATAATGTTTAATGTCAACAGGTACCATAAACAACTTTAATTGAACCTTATGGTAATGAAGGTGATCAGCCTTTCATACCTAATGAACATATGTAACATGCACTAAGTGCGAATCAATAATCAGTATAGATGTGGAATAATCAACAATAACTATCCACTAACATGCTTTGAGATAATAACTCGAGTTTGAGTTAAGAAAACTTGTCCTTGCCCATCGATTACTGCTACACAATCTATTATAATCTCTTTATTGTAAAAACCTATCATTGTTAAGATTGATCTTTCAATCAGTATATCATATTATACCTCATAATACTACTGATTTATAAGTAAATTATCTAACACTTAACCACATAATCAAATATTAGATAACACCTTAACACCATACGTATTCACAATTTTAAACCTAACACACATCGAGTCTTTAACAGTGTTCAATACAGTATGCTGAGTGGTTTCCCACACACAACCAACAAACTAGTTTTCCGTCTCGTCGACACTGTATTTCACAGTGATTTAGATCGGTTGTTAGTTCGTATATACCTCCGCTCCCTGAAGCAATCTTTAGCCCAGATACTATACATCAACTATTAAAGAGTACGACTGTACCACTACTTTAGATTTAACACTTACTCTTTCATATTATAAGTTCTTCTTTTTAATCCATTAAGCCGAATATATAATCCAGCAACCTAGATTCAAACTGAATTACAATCCAGCAACCTGGATTCACTAATTCAGCAAACCAAATACACCAATTCAGCAAGTTGAATACAAGCTAACATAATTAATTTAGCAAACTGAATACACCAATTCAGCAAGCCGAATTCAAACTGTATTCTTTTTTAAACATATTAAATTTCTAATTCATCATACAATTCAATATAGTCTATTGATTGTCGAATTCAATAACTTAACTCCTCTTTTAAACTCTCAATTAATATTATTAATTATTTAAATATTCTAATGTCTTTACTAATATTATTAATCATTTAATATTATTTTAAACCAATCATTTAATAACCATTTTATCTAAATATTATTAATTACTTAATAATATCTTAGTCTAACATTATAAGTCAGCTAATAATATTTTAATCATTTTATTAAATAATTAAACAATTTATTTTAATTGTTTACACATTACTAATTAATTCATTTAATTATTTTAACATGTCATAAATATAATATCTCATCACAAATGACCAAAACCCCCATAAAAAATATGTATAGACCATATTTAGGGTTTCCAAGTCATAAAATCATATTTTCTATATTTTTAACATTACATAAGTAATTTAATTCATTTATTCATAACTAAATTATTTTCATGAAAAATACCAAATCATTTTATATTTTTTTTATCTCTTGGCCAAACATATATACTTATATTCCATACACAAAAATAATTTTTCTGAAATTTTTCAATTTCTTTTAGTATTTTTCAAAAGTTTATTTTTAATTCGTAACTTAAGAAAATTAGCTATATCATGCTCAACTCCAAAAATTCTTAACTCTTGGCAGAATCTTAGTCATATTAACATGAACTTTCACTTTAAATTTCGTAACCATTGGAGTTATAGAACTCCAGTTATAGCTGTTTTTGTCGAAAAAACCCAAATATTAAAATGACTATAACTCGGTCGATTTAAGTCGGAATAAGCTCATCTTTGGACAGGAGATACTTTATATCATATATTTTCATGTCCCAAATAGTTTTGAATTTATTTCATTCATTAAGTTTCCAAAACTGCCCCTAAAAGTTTTGGGCAGATTGCTTTTAGGTTTTTTTCTAAATTTTGCCTACTTTGCTAAAACCTGTCCATACGGAAATCTACAAATAATTTTGCAGTGATTCCACTTGGATATGTTAGAAGACTCATAGATCTAATTTCAAAATTTACCACACTAAAAAATTCGAAATAGAATGAGAGATATGATCGTTTGAATTTCAAGTTTCGTTTTCTCAAAAATATGATTTTCTAACATTTGTGTTTTGTAAGAAAACTTCCATGATCTCTTGATTAATCAAACATTAACCAAAATAATACATTGTAATACCTCTTATACTCATGGATCTACCATGATCCATGATCTATTTTATCAAACCTTAGCCAAACCCAAGCAAAACATAATCTATGCTAAGAAAAAAATAAAGAGTAGGGTTTTCTAGATTTTTGAAAAAATAGTTTCCTTTTCTTACTTTAGATCTAACTTTTGATCCTCAAAAGGGTTAGATCTACACATAACACTACTCTAAATCATATAGATCTAAGGTTTTGAAACCTTGGATCTACATCCCATCAAAAATAAATTAAACAAAAGGAAATAAACTAGTTTTTGTGTGTTTTATACCTTTGATCTACTTGATCTTCTTCTTCTATGGTTGATGAGGAACCTTTGAGCACACAAAACTCTCTCCTTTTCCTTCTCTATGGCTGTCGACATGCTCTCTCTCTTGCCTCTCTCTTTCTTTTATTTTAGTTAGCAAAAATGAAAGTAAGAAATGAAAGAAAAATTATGTTTTATGTGTTTGCAAAAATAGATAGATATATTATGTACATCTATGTATAATATCCCAATATCTATTGTTCCTTTTCTCTCTCTCTCTCTCTCTCATTTAGCTTGTAAGATTGGTTAAAAGATTGTTTGCAAGCTTTTTCTTACTTGTAGACTTGGTTAAATAGGGTGGATGAATAATAGAATGACACCTTGCATAGTTGGTAAGGAGTTAGTAAACTAAATCATTACTTATATGCACCTCCTTTCTCTTCCTTCCTCTCTTATAGCTAATATAGTCATTTCCATAATTTCTTACCTTTAACTCAAATATTGTTAGTTCCTAACCATAGATATTTTATTAACATATGTCCCATTATTTTTGGCTATTAAATTAAATTCTCATTGGGCTACTTAAATAATTTCTTGTGCCATATAATTTAACATAGTCTAATACTTTTAATTTAGCTTACCCTAATCATTTAATTAGGATTTCTATTCCACCGTTTTGTAATTCAAATCCTTACTCATGTACATTTAATTTGTTAACCCAATTAGACTTGTTTTAATTAGATTATAAAATTAATTAATTAAGATATATAAAATATATCTCTTAAGGTTAGTTTCACTACTAGAAAATAATAAATAGATGACATTTAATAGATAATATTTTTATAAAAAAATATTATAATTTTTTTACACAACGTTTTTTGAGAAAGTGTTTTAATTTAATATAAAAAAACGTTGTGGATTGAGAAGGAACCATTTTTCCTGTTAAAATTATAAGGTTTTCTTTATTAAACGTTGTATATTCAAAAAACAAGGAGCTCCTCTCGCTCTCTCTCTCTCTCTCTCTCTCTGTCTCTCGTTCTGGCTCTCTGTTCAAGCAAATTACTCTTTGTTCTCACTCTTCTCTTCAATAAGTCGCTCGCTCTTGCTCTCTCTGGTTCGCGTAGTAGTCGATCTGGGATTCAACAAATCAAAACCTTTCAATCTCCTTTCAGTCCTCTCTCTGCTCTCTAACCCTTTCAATCTCTGACTCCCAACCTCAAAACCTAAATCTTCTTAGCCGAAACCTAAATCTTCTTAGCCGAATCACACCCTAAGTAGACGGTCACTCTCAATCGAAGGTGACTCTTAATCGTTGGCTCCGACATCTTCTCAATCACCATCCAAGAAGCCCACCTCCACGCCGATCCCTCCATCGTCCTATCATATGCCGCCTCCGGCCTCTCCGCCCTCCTTTTCGTTTTCTGCTACACCGAAATCTCTGTCGAAATCCCCGTCGCTGGCGGTTGATGAATCTTCTGTGATTATGAATCTTCCAGAGACCGTGACCGAGTATCACAGTAGAGTATATCCCATGTGTGATAATGGTATTTTTTGCTATTTCTGCTTTTCTTGTATTTATTCACTGTTTCCCCGTATGTATAACCCCAATTCATTATTGGGCATCAATACCCATTTAATTTTCTTTCATTTCTCCTGTTCTTTGTTTTAGTTTTGTGGGTTTGTCTTTATCTTGGTTTGAATTTGGTTGCTGTTTGTTCATTGTGTTTTCTTGCTGTTCTGTGGGGATTTTTCTTACAAAAAAAATCAAATTTAGTTCGGTTACAATGTTGGAGCAAAGGTAGAATCTTTTTGTTTGATAACTTAGTTTATTTTGGATTATCCTGGTAATTTTTTTTCAAAGATTTAGGTTTGCATTTGGGTATCTAGCTTATGGGTAATACATAAAAAGAAAGAAATAACAAAAATTGAGAGAAATGAGCAAGAAAATTTGTGGCATTGATGTAGGGTGTATGCGCTTGTGCTTACTTGAGTGCTTTACTGTGTAGCTATTAGCTGTGGCGGTCATAGGTTTTGGGGTGTGGATGAGCACTAGTCACGATAACTGCCGGAAGTCTCTCACTCTCCCTGTTCTGGGCCTTGGGTCAGTAATCTTCATAATGTAAGCTTCCTATTTCCCTTCAAAGTTCCTTGTTTGCTTCTTTTTTTTCCAATTAGTTTATTATCTACTTTTTAAATTTATAGTTCTACCTATATAGTCTTTTCTAATTTTTTCAAATAAATGTTATCTGTTTCTAGTATTGATTTCAGATCTATTATTGGCTTCTTGGGTGCGTTGAGGAAGAACTCCATATTGTTATGGATTGTATCCTTGTAAAATGTTATTATGACATATGAAATCTGAATTTTCCTGTCCTCAATATTGGCTTTTAATCCCTTTAGGTCCAATTCTCCTTAACCTTCTATCTTGTAGTATTTGATCTAGTTTTGGTGGCGATTCTGGTCTTCACATTCTTGGCGTAAGTGTTTCTCTTCTAAAATTTGTCAGTACTGATGATTGGCATTCTGCAGTCATTCTTGTTTCTGTATGGCATTGATAGTAGTTAAGATATATCTTTGAATTTTGTACCACTTTGAGTTATTATTTTTCTGGTCATATGAAAGCAAAATTGTGTCTTTTCAAGTAATTGAATTGTAGCTTTACTTTAAACTGATGTTTTGCATGCCTATGCTCTTACTAGTCCGTGTCCTTCCTTTCCCTTTTGGTTGAGTGATTGGGCTATGCAGACATAAGTTCCTTCATAATATAGTAACTAACATTAGTTCCGGATAAATGAGAGATTGTATTAGATACCGATACTTACCCCATTGAATGCCTACTAAAATTTTGTGGCATGTAACTTGTTACTTAACAATAAGTTCTATGATGATTTATTTGTTGCCTTGTTTGCAGGTTTATTGTAACAAATAATGACTCTGGACATAATGTAAGTGGTTTGAGGTAAGATCAAACATGAAGTTATCTATTTTGGTCTTGAAACCTATTAATTTTTTGGGTGTGGGAACACTCATGCTGAGGTTTCTCCTTACAAACCATGTTGAACTGAACTAGTCTAACATTCGATAATATCTCTCCCTATATGTGTGTGTGTATGCACACCCACATATTTGCTAGCCTTCTTCCCCTTGTAGAAAGGCATTTTTCAAAAACTTACTATAGGTGGGAAGAACGGCTTCAGTCAAAGATAATTAGAAATGTCATCATTTATATTTTAAGTATTTTCTTCTATGACCGTGTATCTTGGATTGGATAACTGTCGTTAATCTATATTTCTGGTCAGGTACAAGGAGTATCAACTTCAAGATTACAGTTCATGGTTTCTAAAACAGGTAAGTTGCTCCCACATATTGTAATCAGAATGAGAGTTACAAGATTGTTATTGTTAGAAATTAGAGTATCCGTGCAACAGTTTAATATTTATCGTGTTTATTTTGGTCTCATGTTTCAGCTGAACAGTACACACAAATGGAAGCAGCTGAGGAGTTGTATTGTGAAAACTGATGACTGCAATAACCTGTCAAAAAGATATAAGGTCAAAATTTCAACTTGAAATTTTTATTTCTCATATGTTTCTTCTTCAGTATATGTTGATGTCTTCAGTTATCTACCGCAGACACTCAAGCAATGTAAACTACCAAAACTAACTCCCATCGAAGCTGGGTGCTGTCGGCCACCATCTGAGTAGGTTCATCTTTTTAATTGATTTTACTCCATTTTAGCCTTCTTTTCTAGCATTCATAATTTAAGCTTGTTGCAACCAGTTTTCTCTTTTCTTAATATATGATACCAAGTTCTCTTTTATATATAAAGGAGAATCAGTACATGTTTTGATACTTAAGTTGCAGAAATGGTAATATTGCTGTTAGAATTATAGAAAACATGGTCCTACTCTCTCTCTGCCCCCTACCTCTTTGTGATAATGGGGGAGCTATAATTTCTTAGGTGTGGTTATCCTGCTGTGAATGCCTCCTCTTATGATTTGAGCTTTCATCCAATCAGTTCTAACAAGGACTGCAAATGTTAAAAAAACTCCAAGGCGATCAAGTGCTACAGTTGTGATTCTTGCAAGTAATTATTCTTATCAGATTCTCAATTTTATTGGCTTTCATGTTTGAAGTATTCAATTACCTTTGTCTTTTTCTTCTTCTTTTTTATCAAGGCTGGAGTTGCACAATGCATGAAAATTGAATGGAGGGTGGTTGCCATTTTTAACTTGATTTTTTTTTGTTGTGTTGGTAAGACTCTCCCTCTCATCAAAGTTACAAGAATCATCTAATTAACTATCGTTTGAGAGAACAACATAGATAATCTTGATTAAAGCTTGAAGATCCTGGATTAGCTTTGGTTAGCTTCACAACCTGCTGCTTGAATCTCTCTATTAATCATTACAAACAACGAGGGTTATGTCTTAGTCATTGTGCAAACTTCCGATCTTGACAGTCTTTTTTTTGAGTGTGCAAACATCATGAAGTTATCTTATCACACACTCAAATTATCAAATTGGAGATTGTAAAGCAAGCACTTTTAATTAATTATCTGGTTTTTAAGATAATTTACTCAATTTATTATATCTCAAGGAATATTTAGAATAGATTACTAGAGTAAAAAGTTATAGGCTCTATTAGAAGTTATGCAATAGATTACTTTGACTAGTAGGAAGCTGTCTTTAGGATCTATTAGAAGTCAAAGAAATGCAACTATCGGTTGTTATTATTTTATTAGTTTTTAAAAAACTGTCTTGGACTCTCATGCATTGTTATTAACATGTGATTACTCTCCTTCTAAGCAGGCGATCCATGACCATCCAGATGCTTGGCCATTCAAGGAACCAGTTGATTCATGTGACGTGCCTGACTATTATGACATCATTAGAGATCCTATAGGTAAAGAACTACATAAATTAGTTTTTTGCTAAGGCATGATTCATTGATTTCTTTTTAGATGTTTGATTTAGTGATATATTACTCTGTTCAACTTACTAAAGATATTAACGTGTATAGATCAATGATCTGTCTCATTATAGTTTCTCTCTGATGCAGTTCACCTTCCACTTGTGCTAGTAAACATGCAGACATTCTTTTCCACATGTTTTACTTTTGTATTTTTTATTTCCATTTACCTTTATAAAAAAGTTATGCTATATATATTTGAAGGGAAAAAAAACTCGGTCGTAGTTTCTGTTTCCATTTCCCTTCATTAAAAAAGAAGGTGATACTAAATATTAAAAAAATTGCTAAATGATTATTTTCTCGATAGTTAATTTCAGCCCCAAGTATGGGCTGCTAAGGGATTATATTTTTGTGTGGCCAATTTTGTGCTCATTTTTGAGTTAAATAGTTGCCACTTATCATAATATGAATTTTTGGAGAGGATGGTTGTAGTCATTGTTACTTGTTGACATCACTGAATCTCCATACATCTTTTTCATATAGTTACTTGGATACTACCCACATTTACTACTGTTGTTTCTTATGATTATTTGTTTGCCAATCTACTTGGTATTTCCAAATTTCATGAGTAAGCATCGTTAGTCATTACTAATTTAAACTTTGACATTGCAGATTTAAAAACAATGTCAAAGCGAGTGGAGTCAGAGCAGTACTACGTGACATTTGAGATGTTTGTTGCAGATGTCAAGAGGATGTTTGCCAATGCGCGCACATACAACTCACCTGAAACCATTTATTATAAATGCTCAACCAGGTTCATGCTCCCTCCCTAGTTCCTGCAGGTTTTTGGAACATTAGTGTTTATTATATCAATAATCTAAATTTTTACCATTTTCTGAAACAGGTTGGAAACCCATTTCTCAACAAAAGTTCAATCAGGACTCCAATCTGGTCTCAAAATTCAGCAGTAATGTAATGAACCTGTTGTACAATGACTAAACCTGTTTTTTTTTGGGTAGTTTGGTATATTTTGTGGATGTAGTCAAATTCGTAATTCAATGTACGTACTAGTAATTATATTGAAAAGTGAATTTGAAACTGTAAACGTATGGTATTATTGGGGTGTATGGTATTTTGAAACATGTAATGCTTACATTTTGGCTTTAAATATTGTGAATTGTGTTTTTTAAATAGACAACGTTTTTTTAAAAAAAACGTTGTCTAATGTGTCAAATAGACACGTTTTTTAGAAAAAATTGTTGTCTAATATGTATAATAGATAACGCTTTTAGAAAAAAACGTTGTGTAATGTGTTAAATAGACAATGTTTTTAAAAAAAAGTGTTGACTAATGTGTCCAATAGACAACGTTTTTTTGAAAAAGCGTCGTCTAATATGTCATAAGACAATGTTTTATAAACGTTGTCTATTTGTGTCTAAAAACGTTGTCTATTTGACAAATAGATAACGCTTGTTTAATGTGTCAAAAAACGTTTACAAAACGTTGTCTATTTGTGTCTAAAAAGCGTTGTTTATTTGACAAATAGACAATATTTTTTTGAAAAAACGTTGACTAATGTGTCAAAAGACAACGTTTTTTAAACCAAACGTTGTCTATTTGTGTCTAATAGATGACACTGTTAATCACGACACTTTTGGGGGACCTATTACAATGCTTTTTAAACGTTGTCTTTTTCTTTTTTTTTACTAGTATTTATATTTTAAATACTAACATACTTCCCCTATTATAACCCTTTGGTTATTTAATTTTCATACCTAATATATATATAATGTTACATTAATTTTTTTTTATTTGTTTATTGTATAACAAACAAATATAGACAATCAAATAATATAAATATTCATACCAAATAATTTAATACTTTGAGACATGTCCCATAAATCTCATACTGTATTTATCCTTATCATTCCTTCAAATACATATAAATTCATTTATAGGGTTTTGAAATTTTATAACCCATATTTTCTCTATTCTATTTTAATTATTAAACCGTATAGGTTTTTCTTAAAATTTTTAAATAAATCTTATATTTTCATTCTAGATTTTAAACTTTAACCTTTAATTTAATCGTTCAAGATCTTACAAATTTTTGGGTTGTCACATTCTTCCCCCTTATAAGGATTCCGTCCCCAGAATCACTATTCACCAAAAATAAGTTTTCCATATAAACTTTATTTAATCACATCTGATTACACTCGTATTTAATGAGTCCATGTTATTTCCTTCTATAAAGATCTCTTCTATCTCCACATGCTACCATGATTATTCACTAGGAGTTTTCACAATTATTCAATAAGTATGAAGTATAATAAATAACTTGAAAAGGTTTTAACAGAAATTCATCAGCAAACCGTTTTATCTGGACACCAACTTGTGTAAATTTGATACCAATTGCATTAACTTGACACCAACTTGTGTCAATTTGATACCAATATGTATCACGTAATGCTGACACCAACTTGTGTCGGATACCAGCTTGTATCTATTTGATACCAACTTAACATAAGATTTCGCACCAAAATAATTTGATTTGGCATAAGCTCTCAAATAATACTTGAATTTCGTAAATATTTGTCTAGCTGAATCAAATAACTTAGACGTATACCAATAATTTGAATATCAATCGAAATATGTATCTGACCAAATTCAATTAGCAATAAATTATCTTTAAAATTCTGAAAATTATTTTATGACGTCATGATATCGCACTGTATTTACAGTCCGTTTGAGGATTCCGTTATTTTATGACTTTGTCATGTTACATCATAACATAGTGGGCTGACGTTCCTTAGATTACATCCGACACTAGGCAATACTGCATTGATGACTCCATCGTTTTTATCATCTTTGTACCAAGTTCCATGATGCATTGATGATATATAAAATACATTTTGATATTTCAAATCATTTTTGTTTAGCCGAAACAATTAGTATATACTCTTTTTTTAAAAGTGAAAACCCATTGAAAAATTATTTTTGGTGTTATCATGCGACAACAGATAACGATGTGATAATGGCTCGAAATCCATGTCCACACCCTTGTTACCATGTTTTGAGGAAACAAAAATTTATTTTATTTCAAAAAGGCACTTTAGTGCGAATTTAGTTTGATTTTAGAAATTTCGATGTCTAGTATAGATAGAAAATTTAGAATACATATGTCTCCACCATCAACTTCAATTTCTCCAATGATCCATTGCTTAATAATTCTATCTATTTCTATCATACTTAAAACTTACTACACTAAAAATTCTCAATTCTTCATCCAAAATTTTTCTATACCCTAATATAGTTCATCAAACATACCATACGTTATGAGTTCAGAAACGTACCACAATAGTATGAGTTTAGGAACTTATCCTAGCAATACATAGTTCAAAAATCAATCAGGAACTGTCCATACACTTAAGGGTTCAAAAACATACCATACGATTATGAGTCACAAACTTATCATAAGCATGAGTTTTCAGAATTCGCACCTAATCTTATATTCTCTACCTATCCGTAATACACATGAGAAAAGAATTCCCTTCTCAACATACATATAGTGAACAATGCGACACCAACATTTCAATGACTATCAATGTGATAAACTAAGTAGTCGTTAGATCAAGCATAAAATCACCGCCCATACAAATATTTGTACAACTCAGTTATCACATGAGTCCTCAATCAAAATCCCACATAATTCTAGTCTTAGCTTACTCTTTGCTAAATATAAATTTTATTTAATCCATGTCTTTAACAATTATTACTCTTTCCTGAGTTTGCATAGTACAATTCCATAGTACAATTTTTCGTACAACAATTTTTTTATAAAATTTTCAATCAATCGATTGATTCTCCATCCTCCTATAACCTCGTCAAATCACGTTGTAACATTTTCTTATAATTGTGTTATATTACGATTCTTTTCTATCTTATGATCGTTTTATTTTACGATCTTCTTATTTTAATGATGAATGTCCTAAATTCATCTCTTACCACTTAAACTCTATTTGAGTTTATTCCTTATTCTCATCTCTGCGGTTATAGCCTAAGGTACCCCTACCTAAGGTTTATAACATACAGCTCTGATACCAACTTGTGACGCTCCCAAATTCGGGTCCCTAGAACTCGGACTTGGTACGTTACGGTACTTCATCTTCATACATATTTTATAAACTAATGCGGAATATATAAACATAAATTGTTTATTTCACGAGATTCTATAACATTTCCCAAGGTCCATTAACCTTAACTGAATACATACCTTAAGTAACTTAAAAAGTTCACATATATAATTTACATCAGATAACTAATAGTTATAAATGCATATAATCTACTCTTGAAATTTGTCTTTGACTCTGTCTTTCTTTGAGCCTTCGTCTTAATCTGAAATTTATTATCATGATATAGCAAGGGTGAGCAACTACTTTTTCCAGCAAGTTTAAATACAACAAGGATATATCATGATTGAAAGAAAGAATAAGCTTTCGAATTTTTAACAATAAAATAATTGTGAAAGAGCATGAGTCATAATGTCAATAATTGAATGACTGAATCAATAATGTTTAATGTCAACAAGGACCATGAATAACTTTAACTGAACTTTATGGTAATGAAGGTGATCAGTCTTTCATACCTGATGAACATATGCAACATGCACTAAGTGCGAAGTCAATAATCAATATAGATGTGAAATAATCAACAATAATTATCCACTAATATGCTTTGAGATAATAACTCGAGTTTGAGTTAAGAAAACTTGTATTGCCCGTCGATTACTGCTACACAATCTATTATAATCTCTTTATTGTAAATACCTATCATTGTTAATATTGATCTTTCAATCAGTATATCATATTATACCTCATAATACTACTACTTTATAAGTAAATTATCTAACATTTAATCACATAATCAAAAATTAGATAACACCTTAACACCATACGTATTTACAATTCTAAACCTAGCACACATCGAGTCTTTAATAGTGTTTAATACAGTATGCTGAGTGATTTTTCACAAACAACCAACAAACTAATTTTCTGTCTCGTCTACACTGTATTTCACAGCGAGTTAGATCGGTTGCTAGTTCGTATATACATCCGCTCTCTGAAGTAATCGTTTGGCCCAGATACTATACATCAACCATTAAAGAGTACAATTGTACCATTACTTTATATTTAACACTTACTCTTTCATATTATAAGTTTTTCTTTATAATTCATTAAGCCCAATATCTAATCCAACAACCTATATTAAAACTGAATTATAATCCAGCAACCCGGATTCACTAATTCAGCAAACCGAATACACCAATTCAACAAACTGAATACAAGCTAACATAATTAATTCAGCAAACCGAATACACCAATTCAGCAAGCCGAATTCACCAATTCAGCAAGCCGAATTCAAGCTGTATTTCATTTTTAACATATTAAATTTCTAATTCATCATACAATTCAATATAATCTATTGAATGTCTAACTCAATAACTTAATTTCTCTTTTAAACTCTTAATTAATATTATTAATTATTTAAATATTCTAATTTCTTTACTAATATTATTAATCATTTAATAATATTTTAAACCAATTATTTAATAGCACTTTTATCTAAATATTATTAATTACTTAATAATATCTTAGTCTAATATTATTAGTCAGCTAATAATATTTTTATCATTTTATTAAACAATTAAATAATTTATTTTAATTGTTTACACTTTATTAATTAATTTATTTCATTATTTTAACATGCCATAAACATAATATCTCATCACAAATGACCAAAACCCCCATCAAAAATCTGCATAAACCATATTTAGGGTTTTCAAGTCATAAAATTATATTTTCCATATTTTTAACATTACATAAGTAATTTAATTCATTTATTCATAACTAAATTATTTTCATGAAAAATACCAAATCATCTTATTATTTTTTTATCTTTTGGCTACACATATATACTTATATTCCATACACAAAAATAATTTTTCTGGAATTTTTCAATTTTCTTTAGTATTTTTCAAAAGTTCGTTTTTAGTTCGTAACTTAAGAAAATTAGCTATATCATGCTCAACTCCAAAAATTCTTAACTCTTGGAAGAATCTTACTTGTATTAACATGAACTTCCAGTTTAAATTTCGTGACCATTGGAGTTATAGAACTCCAGTTATAGCTGTTTTTGTCAGAAAAATCCAAATATTGAAATGGCCATAACTCGGTCGATTTAAGTCGGAATAAGCTCATCTTTGGACAGGAGATACTTTATATCATATATTCTCATGTACCAAATAGTTTTAAATTTATTTCATTCATTAAGTTGTCGAAACTGCCCCTGAAAGTTTTGTGCAGATTATTTTTTGGTTTTTTTTTCCAGATTTTGCTTACTTTGCTAAAAACTGTCCATATGGAAATCTACTTAAAATTTTACAGTGATTCCACTTGGATATATTAGAAGACTCATAGATATAATTCTAAAAATTGACCACATTTAAAAATTCAAAATAGAATGAGAGATATGATCGTTTGAATTTTAGGTTTCGTTTTCTCAAAAATATGATTTTCTAACCTTTGTGTTTTGTAAGAAAACTTCTATGATCTCTTGATTAATCAAACATTAACCAACATAATACATCCTAATACCTCTTATACTCATGGATCTACCATGATCCATGATCTATTTCATCAAACCCAAGCAAAACAAAATCTATGCTAAGAAAAAAATAAAGACTAGGATTTTCTAACTTTTTGAAAAACTAGTTTCCTTTTCTTGCTTTAGAACCAACTTTTGATCCTCAAAAGGGTTAGATCTACACATAACACACTCTAAATCATGTAGATCTAAGGTTTTGAAACCTTGGATCTACAGCCCATCAAAAATAAATTAAACAAAAGAAAATAAACTAGTTTTTAGGTGTTTTATACCTTTGATTTACTTGATCTTCTTTTTCTATGGTCGATGAGGAACCTTTGAGCACACAAACCCTCTCCTTTTTCTTCTCTATGGTTGCCGAATTGCTATCTCTCTTGCCTCTCTCTTTCTTTTATTTTAGTTAGCTAAAATGAAAGTAGGAGATGAAAGAGAAAGTATATTTTATGTGTTGGCAAAAATAGATAGATATATTATGTATATCTATGTATAATATCCCAATATCTATTGCTCCTCTCTCTCTCTCTCTCTCATTTAGCTTGTAAGCTTGGTTAAACGATTGCTTGCAAGCTTTTTCTTACTTGTAAACTTGGTTAAATAGGGTGGATGAATAATAGAGTGACACCTTGCATAGTTGGTAAGGAGTTAGTAAACTAAATCATTACTTACATGCACCTAATTTCTCTTCCTTCCTCTTTTTTGGCCAATATAGTCATTTCTCATAATTTCTTACCTTTAACTCAAGTATGGTTAGTTCCTAACCATAGATATTCTACTAATACATGTCCCATTATTTTGGGCTACTAAATTAAATCCTCATTGGGCTACTTAAATAATTCATTGGGCCATGTAATTTAACATAATCCAATACTTTTAATTTATGTTACCCTAATCATTTAATTAGGGTTTCCATTCCACCTATTTGTAATTCAAATCCTTACTCATGTACATTTAATTTCTTAACCCAATTTGACTTGCTTTAATTAGATTATAAAATTAATTAGTTGATATGTATAAAATAAATCTCTTAGGGTTAATTTATATTTTAAATACTAACATCCTACCCTATTATAAGCCTTAGGCTATTTAATTTTCATACCTAATATATATTAGGTTATAGTAGTTTTCTTTTATTTGTTTATTGTATAATAAACAAATATAAACAATCAAATAATATAAATATTCATACCAAATAATTTAATACTTTGAGACATGTCCCACAAATCTCATACTGTATTCATCCTTATCATTCCTTCAAATACATATAAATCTATTTCTAGGGTTTTGAAATTTTGTAACTCATATTTTTTCTATTCTCTATTAATTATTAAATCGTATAGATTTTTTTAAATAAATCCTATATTTCCACTCTAGATTTTAAACTTTAACCTTTAATTTAATCGTTCAAGATATTATAAATTTGCGGGTTGTCGCATAAACTGTTAAAATAACCGGTGATAAAAGTACAGTAATACGCGTTGTTCCACAGTGGTACGCGGTATTGCACAGTATCTCTGATTATTGATGCTTATGTAAGAAGTCACTCAGTATTCAATAATTGCCACAGTAATTGTTGCATAGTATTTCATATTATTAATTTAATTATTGTCACAATATCATCTGCACAATATTTTATATTATTAAATCAATAATTGACACGACACAATTATTCATATTATTGTTTGTATTATTAACAATGTCTAGAAAGTTCTGTCGAGGAAAGGGTTTAGGTAATTTAATTGCTCGCCAATAAGGAGAAATCCTTATCGGAAAGCCCCTCTTTCTTGGGAATGATCTGGTTGTCAATATTTTGAATTATAATATTAATAATGAATTGAAAGAGTAAAAATGTGTTGATAAGTGAATTGTGGTAAATATTTATTCAATTTTTGATATAAATAGAGGGGTTTGTCATGAGACGTTTGTTATAAGTTTAGTTTATTATTCCATGGGGAGACGTGCTAATTTTATGGACCGTCGGTTGAAGCTTTAATAGTAAATCAATATGGACCGTCGATTGAAGCTTTAATAGTAAATCAATCCGTTGGATTAAAGTTTTAATAGTAAATCAATCTGGACCGTCCATGAATCAGTTACTATTTAGTTCATTCTCCTATAAATAGAAGCTCATTTCTTCATTCTTTCTCACCAATTCACAAAACTATAGAGAGAGAAACTATAGAGAGAGAATAAGAGAGAAAGAAGAAGAGTATTCTGCTACTACACTATTGCAGTATCCAATTTCTTACTAAGGTAGGGTATTATTTGTTTCGTATTCGTAAAGGATGTTATTTTTTTTCAATACTCATAAGGGTTGTCATTAAATTTCTTATTAATCTATGGGAATAACATGTCTACGCGGACTACTGCATGCCTGGTGAATAACCCTTCGTATTCATTCTTTATTAAGCTGTGGGAATAACCTAACTACGCGGATTACCGCATGCCTGGTGAATAATCTTTCGTATTCATTCTTTATTAAGTTGTGAAAATGATCTGTCTATGCGGATTACCGTATGACGGGTGAAAATCTATTTGCAGTTTCGTAAATTATTTCATTTCATATTCCTAAATCTAAACTTACTATGGTAAGTATTGCTTCTATAATTCCTGAAATAATTAGAACATTCTTAAGGTTTGCGCTTCATCTATTATCATTTCTCTGGAATATTGGTCTGAATTTTTTTATTAAAATTTTAATCTCTTTATGTCGGGGTACTATTCACTACAAAATTGGTTTCTTTTTCTGTCTAAATTATCTTTTATTCATACCAGAGTACTATTCATACAGGAGTACTATTCATCTGGGGTACTATTCACGATAAAATTTAGTTTCTTTTCTTTGTCCAAATTATCTTTTATGAAACTTATTCTTGAAGTTGAATCCATGTTTTTATCTTCATGTTGACAATTTGGACATTATTGAACTCTGAATAAATTGAATTATAAATCTCTAATATTTTTCCTTGATCTCACTTGACTTATTCCTTATATCATTATCATAATCCTCAGAGTTATTTTTGGCCCGTAGTGCAAAGATGAACTGTTGATTGATGAATATTTTTGGCCTTTGTGGCAAAGATGAAATGTTGATTGGTATAATCATGACAATTGATTTTATAGTTGTATGTCTTTGGCCCGTAGTGTAAAGATGGACTGTTGATTGGCATGACTATTGGTTTTACAGTTGTATGTCTTTGGCCCATAGTGCAAAGATGGACTGTTGTTTGGCATGATTATGACCATTAATATTATATTTGAATATCTTTGGCCCGTAGTATAAAGATATACAATTGATTGATATGATCATGACCGTTGTTGTTACGTTTGAAGGTTTTTGGTGTAGGGTGTAAAGACGATATGATTATTAAGTGTCCTTAGCCTTTGTGGCAAGGACATTGAGTGAAAGTTCTATTAAGCCTTTATGGTAAGGAAAAACTGTTGATTTACATGATTAGGAACATGAATTGTGAATTAATATAACCATAATATTTGGTGTTACAGGTAAAGACAGGTGATGAAAATTATTTTTGTCCTGGGTGCAAAGAGAAATTTATCAACATAATTATGATCATGAACTATTTACATGATTGTGGACAGGAACTGTTGATTGATATTACAGGGATAAAATATTATTGGTGGACTTTTAACATGAAGGAGATAAAAGACATTATGGTCTATTTGACTCTTCTAATAGATTGTTCGTTCCGCTGCAGTGGTTGACCTAAAACTTGTTGTCTATTATATTCTGTCAGATTTTCACTATTGAAGACTAAGGATAATTCATTCTTTATTATCTTAGTCTTGATATTCTTTACTGGGCTAGTTGAGCTCACCCTTTTTCTTTTGGTTCCTATTGTTCTTCTCAGGAAATGAGAGTGAAGCTGGGACTAGTCGGAGAGTTAAGTAATGATCCAAGTTAGTAACCATAATGTTTCGAGTTAGTGGTTGTTCTCATCAAATTATAAGGTAGGACGACAAACTAATAGGTGCCTTTGTGAGGTGCTATCCAAGGTTGGGATATGAGTCACAATTGAAAAAGTGTGTTGCCACTATCATACAAGTTGTCTAACCACATACAAATTAGTGTTATCATAAGTTATGGTTGTGCACATCCATTTGCTGATTATATCTATGAGCACTACCTATATAATCTTGGAGTATGGTTGAAATATATCCTTAGTTTGAGACAATAGAGATAATTATATGGCAAGAAGATACCCACCATTGGAATGAACAGGATAGTAATCTTCTCGTTCTTCTTTGGGGTCTATTGGGTCAACCAAGGTTAATTCTCAAGTCTTATGATATCTATTATAACTTAGAAGCATGGCTTCCCATGTACGAAGGTTTCCTTAAGCATTTTCCAAAGATTTTAATTCCTAAAACAGTTATTGTCTGTACTTTTATGTAAAATGTTATTGGTTTGGAGTGTGAGAACTGTTGTTATAATATTTGTATTGAAACAAATAAAAATTAATTTACATAATAATCTGATTTTATCGGTCGTTACAGTTGCTTCTGAAACTTGTAGAGCAACTCCTTTATCATTTCTCTTGTTCTCTAAAGTAGTTATGCTCACTAATTAAGTTCCAGCTCATAGGTAAGCAGATTACCATAGAGTTTTTGTACAGTCATTTCATGCAAATTCTTTGATTCTCGAACAGTAGTGATTTTGGTATCCCACCTGCTAGAAAGTGCTCTCACAAACTTGATGTTATGGTCTTTATTTGAATAGATTTTTCCATAAGCTTTCAGCAAATTGAGTAGAACTATATGATCTATTTGATCCTATTACATATTCATTGAATCAACTCAAAGGATCAGGTTAACAAGTTTGATCGTTCTATTTCTAATTTCTTGTACATAGATATCTTAGATAAGGACTTTACAAAAGTTACTGAAATAATTATACATTATAATCACATTATCAAATTTAAATTTGCAGAGCATAGTCATTCATAACAGAATTCTATCAATTATAAATTTACAAATATATCAAATTGACTTGAACAATTCGGTGAATTAATGTTTGTGCTCCAAGAAAGATACTCTTATTTAAGGTTAATACTAGTCAATTATTTACATTATTTTAAAGATGGTTGATATTGTATGATATTTATCAAAATAATAAATGTTACTTAAAGTGTTAAGTTTAATTGATATTAAATTAAATTTTCAATAAATTTAAAGTTAAATATAAAATAACATAGATTTTATAAATTTGTAAATTTTCAAAACAAATGCTTGTGATAGTACTTATGAAGTGTTATATTATTTAAAATTTAGGGAATTGATATTTTCACAAGTAAAAATGTTAATTTCATAAGGTTTCCCTCACATGAAAGGTAAGTGGGGTCCACTCTCATGTGAGAGAGGATTTTGTGGAACTAACATTTTCACTTGTGAAAGTATCAATTCTCAAAATTTATATTTAAACATATTCAACGTATATTTTAATATTTAAAAAATGTAGTATAAAACTAATATTTTAAATTTTTTTACTCTAAGGACTAAACTCGAATATCTCTTATTATATAGCGGTTATCTTGAGCCGCTAATATCACTGGTGAATTTGGTTCACACTAATTTTTTTTTTCTTCCCTCTTTTATTCGTATAAGTTTTGTTATATTATTATTATGTTTTTTATATTAATTTTCTATCTTTTTATTTAGTTTTCTAAATTTTATAAAAATTCACCATATAATTTACACACGTACTGCATGTGCAACTGGATGCTAGTATAAAATAAAATATTGTACTGTTAGATATATTGATTGATATCAAATTAACTTAAAACAAATCGAAAAACTAATGTTTGTATACCAAAATGATACTCTTATTTCAAGTTAATAGTAGTACAAAATTTACATTATTTTCAAGAAGGTTGATATTATTAAAATAAAATTGATAGTATCAGAATAATAAGTGTCAATGGAATTGATACTACATTAAAATTTACAATAAATTTAAAGTTAAATATGAAACAAAATATTTTTTTTGAAGAATTTATAAATTTTTCGAAAGAAACACTTTTACATTTAAAAGATATATAAAACCAAAATTTTGATTTTTGTGGACAATGAGTACTACTAAATGTGAATATACTAGAAGAACGCTTGGGGAGTTTTAATTAATTTAATAATAAGTTAACTGATAGCTGTGAGTGTTATCAATATCTCATTTTTAATTCTAGTCTGAAATCAGCAGTCAATTCTTACACCGGTGAAAGTCCACTTTTACGATTTTATATATACAGGAAGGATCAAAAGGATCAAGAGTACTCCCCTTATTTAATATTCCTCCTTAAATAATATTTTTTTATTAAAACTACGTCGTTTTGGAGATTCTTAAAAAAGAGTGATCCCACTTGCTTTCCTTTTATTTAAAAATATCATTCGCAGCCCTACTTGTTTTTTAAAATAATATCTAAAATGACGTAGTTTTAATAAAGGA
The DNA here is from genome assembly GCA_020205555.1 of Panax stipuleanatus. NCBI lineage: Eukaryota > Viridiplantae > Streptophyta > Magnoliopsida > Apiales > Araliaceae > Panax > Panax stipuleanatus. Next base: position 88,018,444 of record CM035122.1, on the reverse strand, counting down.
GTATTATTTAAGGAGGGGGATAATACACTTTTTTGTCACTGTACTGGGGCTCGATTTTCATTGTGGTTACCGAATTTTTTTTTTGTTACAATCGAATATCTATACTCTAAAAAACTTACCAAATGGTCATTAGTTAAGATTTTCGTCCAAAAAATAGACGGGAGCTGTGAGCGTGCATATCACGTGATGTTTTTTTGCTGATGTGTACATGTCATTTGCTATGTGTATATCATGTGCCAAGCACATGCCAATTTTCCCTGCATAATACAAAACAGAGCAACGAATCCTAGAATTTAGAATTGGGAAAAAAATTAGGGCTCGATTCTCCTTGTTGCAATTCTCCTTTCGTGCGATTTTGCTGCTCCTTTGGTGCGATTGACTCTACTTGGCTGATTTGTTGGTCCAATTTTTGTATTTAACGACTATAGCAGGCTGATTCGACTGCATCATTTTCGTTTTTGCTCCTCCTCACTACTGTCAAGTGTTTTCATGAATTCTTCATCTGGAGTTTTTGTTCATGGAGATGACATAGATGAGATATATTCATCTCATCAAATACAATGGCAAAGGCCTCATCTTCCAGTGCAATGCTACTGTGGAATAACAGCACGGATGTGGGAAGCTTGGAAGGCTGGAACATTACACCACGATAGGAGGTTTGTAGAATGCAGTAGATACAAGGTATAAATTATCCCATTACATGTTTGTATAATTACTTATATAAATTATCCCATACAAGCTTAGATGCAGTAGATACATTTTCTTAAATTACTTATATAACTTTTTTTCTACACAGGATAAGAATGGTTATTGTGGTTTTTTTAAATGGTATGATGCCCCTTTTACTACAAGGTCAAAGGAGGTTATTACTTATATAAATTATCCCATACAAGCTTAGATGCAGTAGATAAATTTTCTTAAATTACTTATATAACTTTTTTTTCTACACAGGATAAGAACGGTTATTGTGGTTTTTTTTAAATGGTATGATGTCCCTTTTACTACAACGTCAAAGGAGTTTATTGATAGATTAAGAAATGCACTGCACAAAATTGATGGAATGTTTAACATTCCAGTTGGGCATGAAGTGGAAATCAAGAGATTAGAGAGGGAAGTTAAGACATTGAAGAGTGCAATTAACAAAGCTGCAGCTAGAGAGACTAAGTTAATTTTGTTGCCTGTCATATCTTGGGTTTTATGTTTTCTCATCATCTATATGAAGTGAATTAGGATGATTAAGATGAATGTAATGGATTGATTTTTGTATCTTGGGTTTTATGTTTTCTCATCATGTAATGTAATTTTGAGTTTGTTGGGAATGTAATGCTTATAATGAAGGTTGAATTGAAATGAATTTTGAGTTTGATGGGAATATAATACTTGTAATTTAGTTGTTGTAATGCTTTGTGTTATGAATTTTCCTTTGAATAAAATCAATTGGGATTGTAATAAGGTTTGAATGAATGTAATAAGGCTTGAATGAATTGTAAACATGTTTGAATGAATGTAATAAGGCTTGAATGAATTGCAAACAGGTTTGAATGAAATAAGATTTGAATGAATGAATTGTAATAAGGTTGAATGAGGTTGAATGTAATAAGGTTTGAATGCAATAAGGTTCATGATGCTCTGTTTCCAAAACACAATCATATACCACAATAAGCAACAGAGCAGTTGCTGGTTTATTGGCAAATTACCATGTACATAACTATAGCAGCTGCAACATTGACAAAATAGACCACAAGACAAAGAAAAGAACCACAGAAATATGTCTGGCACAATTCAAAAGCCCAACATAAAGAAATTTCCATAATAAGCAACATACAAAGTGGCCATTTAAGGCATCTACATTAACTTCCTTCAGTCACAAAAAATAGACCAACTGTTTCCTTGTACAAAATTAATCATCTAATTCTTTCATCCCAAAACACAAAGTGTAGCATATTCATTCTCATACACATAATGTACCATATACCATATTCCTATCCATACACATAATGTACCATCCCCTATTTTTTAGTCTCCTTCCTCCTTGGCCTTTTGAATGCATTGTTTGCGGTTGATTGTTGATTGCTACCTATCTCAGCTCTCCTTTTTGCAGCAGCTTCAGTCAGAGCATTAATACTTACATTGCTTCTGTTTCTGCTCATAAAAGTTCGGATGCTAGTCGAACTCAATGTTGAGGAATGAGGTGTCTGAATGGGTACACTTGTTGGAGGTGTGTTGTATGTTTGCAGTGTGGTTGTTGGTGGAGGTGGAGGTGTGTTGTTTGTTGGCATCTGAAAAAAGAGTAACTAATTATACATGAATGAAACTATGTAAAACAAATGATAAAAAAAATTTATTTACTTACAAAGATGTAACCTTGGTTTTTTGATTGGAACATTTTATTCCCATTTGGAAGCACATAAGTCCCAAATCCAACAGGAGGTTGCCCTTTCTTTCTTCTTATGGGTAACTTCACTCTTTGTATCCCACTCTCACTCTCTTTGGCCTTCCTTTTTCCCTTCCCCTTATCACCTGTATTACCCTTTGTCTTTCCTTTATCCTTGTTTACCTGACATATAAAAACAACAATCAAGCACTGGTATTACAAATGTATTACGATATGTGATATATGAGTTAAACTTCATTGCTTACCCTTTGTGATCCACTCCCTTTAGTTCCCTCAGTTGATTGATGCTCATTTGAAGCTTCAGTTGGTTGTGCATTTGAGTTGGGACAATTACTTTTGTTGTGTTCAGCTTGTCTGTATTTGGTACAATACATTTTTCTCCCCTTTCTTGAAATTCTTCTTGGGTTCTTCTCACTTTCCCACTGTTTTCTTCTTCTTAGTCTTTGAGGCCTGCCTCTAAGCTTCCTTGTGATTGGTGGTGGTAACATCTTTTCATATGGTGTCTCCTCCCAGAAATTGTTATCCGACTCTAAGAGATGACTGTAACACTTCAAATATGTTTCCCTCTTATACCAATGACTCACATAATTTTCTATTGGCTACCTCATAAAACTTATAGCATGAGAACAGGGGATCCCAGTTAGCTGAAACACCCTACATGTGCATTTTTAATCTGCAAGATCAACCACAAACTTATCCCCATGACACTTTACCTGCAATGTACACATATGCATTACACATATGCTGAAAATATATATATAAAACATTTGAGAGGTTATGTTTACGGAATTACCTGAAACTTTCTATCCTTAGCCCATAATGGTTCACAGGCAGATGCATTCTCCATTTGAATATTTAATTTTTTCCCAATCCTAGGACATATAGCTGCTTGACTCTTAAACATTTCATTCCTTTTTTTAAGTCTAACCATCACTTGACTCCTTATTTCCTCTAGCATGTCTAATGAGGCCATCCATCTAGATTTTATAATCCATGCATTAAAGGTCTCACTCATGTTGTTCTCTACATTGTCTGTCTTAGAATGTGTTTGGAAATGTGTTTTGCTCCACAGAGAGGGGTCTTGCTCAAGCAACTTGTTATGGACTTCCTTTGACAACCTTTTAATCTCATTCGTAGCTTCTTTGAATGGCACAATATGGGTGGCCATAGATGTTTCCCAGAATGTAAACTTTAAGGCTTGAGTAGGGAATCTCTTCCTCCAGTTTGCATAAATATGTCTGGCACAATTCATGTGATTAGCATAAGGAAGTATCTCCCTAACTGCTGGAACCAAACCCTACAATCACAGAGAAGAAAATAAAGTAGTTAGTGGAATAATATTTGTCGACGTTGGAAAATTTAAGAATTTCGCGGGTCGGTTCGTAACCCGGGTTTCCTCAAATCGATTTTTCTAAGTTCTCTCTACCCTTATTTTTTTTATTTAGGAAAAAGGTTTTGAAGGGTTTTTTAGGAAAGAGGCCAACATGTATTTATGTCGACGATTTGAATGTTTTAACAGAGTCGCCAGTTGGTAGATTTGAAAATGGTTGTACCAACTCAACCGAGTTTGATTTGAAAAGAGGCCCAATTGCTGGACACTATCGAAACTTGATCTTTGAAATCGGAGTTTTGAGTTCGAGGGCTTGGTTAAGTGTAGGGAAGGTGTTAGGCACCCCACGACTCCCGTGTAAACACGGTACCACATCTTTTCAATATTTCACTTAAAACTGTGAACGCGTGAGTGAATGCTGTTTGAAAATTAGGCCTATTGATTTGATTGATTTGAAAGTAATGCTTCGCTTCGTTGAACCTATATACAAATGGTTTGATTTGATTTTGAAAATCAGTCTTTGATTTGATTTGCAAAAGCATTTTGATTAGATTTTCAAAATCTTTGAAATTGAATTGACAAAGATGTTTTGAAAGCTGTTTATCAAACCCCTACGTTGACATAGGAATTGAAGCCTTTTGACACTTCCAAATTTTATCTTTTATAGCCTTAAGGCTGCATGCAAATGGTGATTTACCGGGCTACGAAGCGTCCTCGACCACAAAAATATACTAATGTCGGTCTCCTCATGGGTATGAAAACCATCAGAGGGACGCTGACACGACAATTGACATTTGTTCATTATATTGAGACCTTAAATTCGGATAACCGTTTTAAGGTCCGTATATGTACATTTTACAGAAAAACTGGCAGGGTACATCTGTAAACTGGAGTTTGTCCATCGTGGGAATCAGATCCCGATCGATTTGATCGTGAATCCCACGATTCCTAGGCTCACATATGAGTAGCCAATAAACTTGCACTGTTCAAATTTTGCACAGAAATGGACATATATGCATCATCACGTCGCAATGGAACCAAGGATTCATTAATAAATCCTGGCTGCGAATGGCCAAAGTGTCTCATTCCCACTAAATAGCGATCTAAGGGACGCGAGTTTGCTTTCAAAGCTGAAACTATAAAAATAACTAAATTTAAAGAAATCTCAGCCTTTATAGCTTCCAGATTCTGTCGGGACCTGTTTGAACCGTTGAAAGCTAGAATTGGCGAGATTTGGATAAATCTAGTCCGCCTGCAGATATGTCAGTTCAGATTCATATACAAATGAATATTAAATGCAACAGTTGAATAAATTGAGTAAAGCAATGTATATATATATATATATATATAATTACATATACAAAAGATGTAAAAAGGCGATGGGTTTTCACTCGCAAGCCCATATTGGAATTGAAATCTATATATATTTATAAAAAAACTGTAAATAGCCACGAAATAATTCAGGTTGTGACAGAAAATATATAAATATATAGAAAAACAGTAAAAAGGGCGATGAGTTTTCACGCCGGTACCCGTACTGGAATTGAAATTGACAGAAAAGTAGTCAACCAGTGACTGGGGAGAGCACCCAGTATGGCGAAGTGTGTAAAAGCAGTAAAATGGCCACGAAGTAATCCAGGCCGGACTGAAAATATATATGTATATATATATATATATATATTGACAGAAATGTAGTCAACCAGGACTGATAGGAGTACCAGTGATGGTGAAATTCGCTTATATATACGTAAATATATATAAAAGCGGTAAACTACCATAGATTTGACATCCGAACTTGACAGAATTGAAATGTTAGTACATTTGTAGTTAAATATATATAAAAAAGGCCAAACCCGGACTGGGAAGACAACCCAGTCCGGCGGAGTTGCCAAAAATGTGTGTGCTAGTGTATTAAAGCTGCTGAAGCTGATGGATCATCAATCCTAGTTGTAGAAATGCAAAATACTGTGTTTATGTACAGAAATGTACCAAATTTTGATGAAAACGGCCACGAAACTATGTTCTAGGCATATTTAGAAGATAAAACTTCGTGTGTAGGTATAAAACAGTGCAAAGTAGTAGTATTGACTTTCTGATCGTAAAAATACTTATAATGGACTGCAATACGGGCTTTTTGCCAAATCGTAGGCTTTAAATGTCCAAATCTATTGGTGGTTTTTTGATATGTGGTAGTATATGGGTTTGTCTACTTGTTGGAGTAAAAATATTTGGGTTTGGAAGAGATGTAAAAGTCAGAAAATCAGACGGGCAGAGCTTCGTTGCGTTTCTAAATTCTTGAAAATGAAAGAGGGGCACGTTTATTTATAGGCCAGGGAGCCTCCACTCTACCTGATGCTACCTCAGGTAAAGGTGAAGCTCCTAAAGGTGGGGCCCACATGCCCGGCTTTATCGTCTCGAAGTACGTGCACGCCAGGCGATGCGATGTCAGGTTCGCATCTTTATAACTTTTGATCGGAGCGTCCGTTTGAGGCGTGCTATAGCTTTTCGGAAAGCCCTAGCTGAAAGTGTCATAATGACATAGGATTTAACCCTTTTTAAGTCCCAAAATTTGGGTTCATGATCGGGTCTTCGTTTCCCCGCCGTTTATCCGTCGAGCTGTCTGGTGCTGTTTTCACCCGAGATCACCGTTGTTGTTCTTTCTAACCTTGGTGGCATTAATTTGGCTTGGTTTTGACTGCATCAGCTGAGAGTTGGTAAAATGACCATTTTTCCCCTCCCGGGGTTGCCCTTGGTGTCGGCATGGCCTTTAGTTGACTTTCGGGAGCCATTTCCAAGACTTGGATCCCATTCGAGTCTGTTTGTCCCCAGTGTTGCCTCTGTGGCTGATGTGGTCATTCTAGTTTTCCTCTGGAGTTGTTATGGTGCTTCGGGTTTATGTCTGAAGTTGACCGGACTTCACTGGTTGCTGTCGGGGCTGGTTTGATGGCCTGATATTAAGATCAGGATGGAACAGATGGCCCAATTTGGAGATCAGGTTTGATCTGACGGTCGGATATTGAGATCGGAGCTGTATTGACGGTCCGATTGACTATCAGAGCTGGATTGCTGGTCCGATTGACTATTGGAGCTGGCTGGAGTACCGATATTGGTGGTCGGATTTGAGTTGCTTGACTAATATTGGTGATCGGATTTGAACTGGATTGACCGACATTGGTGATCGAATTTGAGTTGACATCCTGGTATTGGGGACCGGGGCTGAGAAGATGATTTTGCCCTCCTGCAGGGTTAGTATCAGGAAAATGAAATTTCAAGTGTCTACAGATGCCCCTCTTTATCTTGTTTATGCAATATAATGGAATGAACAGGATAAAGATTGCTAGACACTTGAAATATGACAAGATATTAATGATGCAAATCACAATGCAAATCATGTTTTCACAAATCGCATTTCGCACTTCGCATATCGCATCGAAAATCGCATCGTAATCACATCGCATCGCAAATCGCATATCACAAATCGCATCGCATCGCACATCGCTTTACCTTTACCGGTGCTTGTGTTGGGGCTGATCTCAACGGTTGAATTTCATCAATGTTGCTGATGCCCATGCTGGTGTTGACTCAAATGGTCTGATTTCCATTAGTGTTGTCGATGCTTGTCTAATGAAGATAAACTAAAATGTTTCCCATATTTCTGTTGGGATGATGTTCTTTATGATAGCCTTTGCTGTTATTTTGGTTTTACGACCAATGGTTTCCCCAATCTGTCTATACTATCAGGGGGGTAGATTCTCTCTTGGCTGATGTCGCTGTACATTTCTGAAGGCTCCTCTGATGGGGATATATCTCTTTTGCCGAGCTACCTTAGTGGGTGCTTCCGATGCCTATCCTGATGATAACTTACATTGGTAGTTTGCAACAGTGCCTACCCTGATGGTAGGGACAATGGTTAATCATTGGACTTTCCCGATGCCTACTCGAACGGTAGTAGACTTTTTCATCGAGTTTGTGCGTTCAATGTGTATGCATTTTTGACTCTATTGGGTATGTATGCCTAATGTTTTAATGGAGATGTGCGCTGATGTAGTGCTTGTTGCACATGTGCAGACCAAACATGATAAGATGATCTTAATTTATCCTAGGTGGATGCATATGCTTAATTGAATTGATGTAGAACCATACCTCACCCTTTCTGAGATGATTTGGAGTTTTTTTTCATGTACGGATTTGATAGGCTTAGCAGCTCTAACTCCTGTATGGCTCTTTTTATCATTCGCAGAGGAAATTCAGACGTTCCCCTTTTATATGTCGGCTTTGGTGGGGATCCTGTTGATGCTGCTATTTTTCTAGATCTAGATCTGGTGCTGGTCCCTCTGGCGGTCCAGACACTGATGGCTTCACTAGGAGATATCCTGATACGTTCGATAAAGTAGTATTCAATAGCGTACATCACTGGATCCTTCTCAACGCTTCTTCTATGTATTTGTATAACAGATTCCATCATCTGTCTTCTGTGGGGATGGATCGTAGTTGGTCTGACGACCCGATTGGAGATCGGGGTTGATATGATTTGATTTACCGATATTGGGGACCAAAATTGGGTTAAAGGATTGATATTGGGAATCGGTTTTGGCTTAAAGGACCGATATTGGGGATCGGATTTGATATACTGTCTCCGTCCCTGGATCATTTCCCGATGCTTCACTGGGGTTGTGCCAACGGCTGATCATTGAGTACGAAAAGGGCCAGCTCTTTACTTGCGACCCTGCTGGGTTAGATACTGGCTTGGCTGATGACACAGGTGTTGCTGACGTCCTGGAGGATGTAGCCTATTCTTTCATTGCCCATATTTGAACTTTGGTGTAGAGGCCTCGACTGATGATGACTTGGCACAAGTTTACATGTTTGATGATGCAGATTTTATTTGTCAGGCCTTTGGTCATCGAGCATCTGTTCTACCCGAGCTAAGGACTCTATTGAGGATTTTTCCCTTTTTGTAGAGGGACAGCTGATGTCTCTTTGATTTCTTTCAGGAATTATTCCCTTTCCTTTTGATGAGAGGTTTGGTCCCGTCGTAGACTCCTTCCATTTTATTGAAGAGCGAAATGCCCCAGTCCTCTTGCATGTTGTTACTGGGGTTCACAGAAGAAGCTTGCTTTGTTGACCATGTCCATGGTGAGTAATATCCTACACATTCAGACAAACAACAATATGTGCCGAAAGCTTGATGGCTCAGGCCGTCGGGATTAGTATGATGAGGCATTTGTAATTAAAGTTTATGAAATGAATGCTTGTATTTAATACGCACTTATCTTATAGCTAAAGATCTTGAAATTAAGTATAAAAATGCATTTTTCCTAAGGAAATTGAAATTTTCATTTGACAAGTTATGAAATCACAAGAAAACTTTTAAGCGTCCATGGTCATTTTTCATGGGTAGGATCAGATTCAAAAGACTTATCTCCCTTCATCAGAGACACCTCATCTTCGCTTTAGACACTGCTCTTCATAGAATTAACATCATATGACACGTGCACTATGAATGACGCAACCCTTAGCAGGGGTTTCTCTTCTATGACTTCTAGATGATCTCATTTTCTTGCAAAATTTTTGCTTTCCTCGCTTAACTGTCTCATTTTTTAGGCTTTTCAGAGTTACCCATGTAACGAGTTTTGGACCAATGACTCCTAAACTAGATGGTTTTAGGGCATTAGGTGTTAAGACACCCCTTAAGGTTTACTGGCTCGAGTAACAAAGGCCACACTTCGAGACAAGTCAGGCGGACTACCCTTTTTGATCCTCACCTGAGCTAGTGCAAGATTCGTTTTCTTAGGCTCTAAGTCACCCATGTAGCGAGTGTTGGGCCGGTGACTCCCAAACTAGACGGCTTTAGGGCACCAGGTGCAGAGACACCCCTTGGGCTTAATTACTCGAGTAACCTAGGCCACGATTCGGATCTGCTCAGGTTTGATTTCTTGTAATGCTCATTTTCTTAGGCACTGAGTTACCCATGTAACGAGCGTTGGGTCGGTGGCTCCCAAACCAGATGGCTTTAGGGCACCAGGTGTAGAGACACCCCTCAGGCTTAATAACTCGAGTAACCCAGACCATGATTCGAGATATTAGGCTGGCTACTAATTGTTATCCTTGTCGTCATAGTTTCATACCCCACAACTAAGAGTCAGGTCAATCGCAAAGTGAGTACATGCATACGAGGTCAAGTTTTGCTCTAAAAGTGCTTTGAAAGAGGATGCCATGCCTAATCAAAAGATTGAATAGTCTTAATTCTCTAATCGTTCTTGTGATTCTCGCTCCACAGACGCTTATCAAAATTAATCCAATTCATAACAAGTTAAGCAAAAATCTTTTTTTCCTTTTTAAAACCTTTTTCCAAGATTCTAATGCAAGATTTATCTATACTTAACATGTATACCATTGCCAACGCATGTAACTGAAAAATTAAAAGCACATAAAGATATGAAAGAGTCATACCTTATCAGTGGGTCGCAGTATTCTAAGAAAATTATGATTGGAAAAGACAGATTGATCATAGCAGATTGCCAATGATGGAAGCTTGGATGATGACATGCTATGTTGATGGTGCCGACTGGTGCATATTGATTGGATGGTTGATAAATGCCCCAGTGTTGAATTCTTGCAATTTCCAAAATTGGTCCAGTCTTGTTGTAACGGTCCCAACATCAGGTTGTCGTTGACTTTGAACTTGCCCCAGTCTTGCTTGTCATCTGGGAGGATTGTTTGGTTGTATGTTTGACTGATTGTCTGATAAGATGCCAAGATCGCAAAAGTCTTTGATCGTATGACCCCATGGTGAACAGGTAGTTGATTTTAATGCTTAGATGCCCAGTCATTGTTTCTAATTTATAGGAGCAATTGGCTTTGATGACCTTTCTTCTAGTTTGATGAAGGTTTCGATTGAGGGCGTCAGCTCTTCAAAGGTCCTTGCTGATGATTATGCTTGATATATCGCTGTGTTGTTATTTTAACTTTGATGTCGAGATGCCTTCGGACTCTAATGAATTGGAGCTAAGAGTTCCGCTTGGTTGGAGTCAGATATTGCATTGGCTGGGATTATCCGATCAGCCCGGAGCATTGATTCTGATGAGCCTATGAAGGATCCTGATTCTCCCACGAAGGATGAGTTATTTACAGGCTTCACCGCAGCTTTGGTTGGTGACCCTACAAGCATCCTTACTGGGACAGAGCCAGCTATCGCTGATTCACTAGCTCGGACGAATTTTGAGAGAGATCAGGTTAGCGCGTTGATGTTGATAGCCCTTTCTAACAGAGATACCGCTTTTGCTGCTAAAGACGAGGCTCGAGCCACTCGAGATGCAGTATTAGTTGAAAGACGAGGTTCGATCTACCCAAGATGCAGCTCTTTAAGGAGAGAGATGAAATTCGATCTACTCGTGATGCGGTGTTTGAGGAGATTGTGGAGGCATTAGTTGCCCGGGATGCTGCTTATGCTGAGAGGGACTAGGCCATAGCTACCCAGGATGTCTTCATTGTGGACGATATAGTCCTCAGATCATATACATGCAGTATGGTTGGAGAGATGAATGCTTTCATAGATCATCATAGTAGAACCATGAAGATTGTAGTGGATGTTCTGGCCTGGATGGAGACTGAGGGTATTGCGTCCATCTTCAGAGAGAGATGTAGCATTGCTGCCCTGTTTGTCCACGGGTTCATAGACTAGCTTTATTTTTCCTCAGTAGGGCCTGTTGACAAGGGAGACTTGATAGAACTTCACTTTTATCAGGTTTCGGTGTCTTGGGAATGGTTTTTATTTTTTTTGAAGGTCAGACCGCACCAGAAATGGTTGCCTACGTACTCCCGGGTTAAGGGAGATCAAGTTGTTCGTAGTTCCTGTTTTTGTGTGATAGGCTTGAGAAGGGTCTCTTTTGGGGTTTAAGTTTGGTTTGATAGGTTTTTGAATTTTTATGTTGGGATTTGAGGGTTTTTGAATTTTTTTTGTTTGGTTTGACAGCACCAAAATGGTTGCCTACGTACTCCCGGGTTAAGGGAGATCAGGTCTTTCGTAGTTCATGTTTTTGGCTTGAAAGGCTCCTCTCTTTTTTTCTTTTTTCTTTTCTTTTTTCTTTTTATTTTATTTTTTGATTTTTTTGATTTTTTTGGTCTTTTGATTTTGTATGCATGGAAAATAAAGGGCATAATGCTAAGAAAAGGATAACGTCCCAACATCCTTTGGAACTCGCAACTTTCCTTTGAATCTACGTCCTCCTGGCTAGCTGAGGCCTGATAGTCCAGTCGTCTATGGTTATATTGCCTTCAGGCTTGTGATAGAGGTTCCCTCTTGGCTCTGAATATCTTCAATCCCGACCATAACTTGATCACTTCCTAACTTGGAATATCCCTTAAGAAGGCTCAAACTAGACTCGTCGCAGAAATGGATGAACTCCGGATTCCTCGAGGGGTTGGCTTCTTTGAGAATTTTGCCACCTTTTTCTTTGTCTGCTCCTTCACCTTTCTCATAGCATTGAGGGGATTTGAGTATGAAATTCCCCTCGCACTGATGTTGTATCTCTCGCATGGAACTTTCCTTTTGGGCTTTTTCCATACGGGGAAGGATCAGTATCTCCTCCTCATCTTCTAGAAGGATAAGGTTAGGTATGTAGTTATTGGTTTTGGGCAACAAGATATTTGATGATGGTCGATGAGCTTCATTGGGAGATTCTTTTGTATCCTAGGTCGCTCCCAGTATTAGGATCGATCCACCTTGTGTTCTGCCAGGATTGGTGCTCATAGCAGTTACATCCTTTAACTACCCGTTTCGAGTGGACATCTTGAGCTCTTGCTTTTCATTTCGCCTTCTTTGATCATGGGGACTTCTATCTGTAGTTCTCTATTTTCAATGAGATATCCAGGATTTTATGTTTCAGAGCCCAACATTCCTCGGTCGCATGTCCTGGTGCTCCGAAATGATAAGCACATCTCTTGTTGAGATCTGCCTTCCTTTGGAATCCATAGGTGGAGCGAGCTCAATGATCTTTTTCTACGAAATCAACAGGGCTAATACATTTTTCGACAAGTCCCCCAAAGGTGTGAATACCTTTCTTTGCCTACTCTCCCCGACTTTCGATGCCGTAGGATTTCGAGGGTTTGCCAGTGTTTGGCATGTTGATTGATATTTCTTATTTGGGAATTCACATTCCTCTGGACTATTTTTCCTTTGTCGGGATCTTCTGAGAATTTTATCATTCAACCTTTCTTGTCTATTCCGCATGCTTTGATCTTCTTCGGTTAGCTGGCTGATATTGGAGGGAGATATGCTTATATTCTGAATAACCTCCTCTTTCTCTTGGCTTTCTGATAGTTGAGTGAAAACCTGCCTCGTATTCTGATGTTGGCGCACTACCAGATTAGTCAGCAGAGTTACTTGATGTTGGATCGTATCCAATTTTTGTATTATCATCAGACCCTCCTCTGTATTTTCCAGCTTGAGGACATTTGTTATGTTCCTTTGGGGGTATTCCTCTATCCTTCGTATGTATTTACGATTTGGATACATTTCATCGCTTCCTGACCCGATCATGTTTACTTCCTCTGTATTATGCTGCATCAGAAGGTTGGGGTTGGCATTTAGATGGTCATGTTGTTGGACCACAATATCGCCGTTTTCGATCAGGTTTTGGATTTTATGCTTCAAGGACCAACAATCTTGTGTATCGTGTCCTGGAGATCCTGAATGATAAGCACATCTTTGCCTAGGATCATATCTTTTGCTTTTTGGATCTAGAGGTGGAGCCAGTTCAGTAATTTTCTTGTGATCTATTAACATCACCAACATGTTTTCAAGAGAATCGCCTAGTGGAGTGAACACCCGATTTTCTGTTCTTTCAAATTTTCTCTTTCTGTCCTGATAATTATTGAATGCAGTTTGTTGTGACGAGACATTGCCTTCCCTCTTCCAAATGGGGGGACTATGGTTAGGTCTCCTAGACTGCCCCTGTACAATGAGGGATACTCTTCATCGCCTTTCTTGGGTATCCTCATGGGATCACTCGCATAGTTGCCAGACTGTATATGATCAGCGACTACTTTCAAGGCCGTGAGATCTTTGTCCTTACTTGCTTTCAGGACCATCTCTATCATTTCGCCATGTTTGATCATCTCTGAGAATGGCTTTCCTATTCTAGCTAGGATCCTCTCATAGTAGGGTGCCTCTTGGATGTCTATAAAAGTCATCACCATTTCAGTTTTTGTCATAGGCGGGCTGACTTGTGCTACCAGACGTCTCCATCTTTGGGCATATTCACGGAAAGACTCGTTGCTCTGCTTTTTGACTTTGGTCAATTGATATCGATCCTGAGCCATTTGAGGCTGGAAGCTGTATTGAGTTAGGAAAGTATGTTCTAGCTCTTCGCAACTGTAGATTTTTGCATTATCAAGTCGGGCATACTATGTCCTAGCCTCTCCAGTGAGACTGTTTTGGAAAAGCTGCATTCTAAGACTTTCATCTTCAGCATAAGACCCTAGCTCGCTAATGTATACTTTTAAGTGTGTATAGGGATCGCCTGCCCCATTGTACTTTTTAAATTCTGAGACTTGGAATTTGTGAGGATATCTAGCCCCTGGGAATATGCATAGATCTGAATATGTGACACTTCCATGGTTTCCAGTCCCTTTGATTGTTCGGATGGTTTCTTCCATTTGTTGGACTTTCCTTCGGATATTGCCAGTTTCCCGATCTTCCCTGAGATTTGTGATTTTAGGGGTTTTGTTGGTTCTTTTACTGCATCGCGGTTTAGGGATCTACATTTCCCCTTTTTTATCAGAACATTGATTGCCACCCTGTGAGGAGGACTTGGTTTGATTGGGCATTGCCTGGCCTTGAGTGCTTTTACTTTGTTCTCTTAGGAGGATAACCAACTCTGCTATTTGATTCTTAAGTCCCTCAAACTCTTTTCGAGATACGGAACCCGACTCGCATTGGCTACTTTCAGCCATGTCGGTGGATAGGCTTTGTGCCTTTTCAGATGATGATCTAGTAGTGAGACCAGTTTTTCACCTACAACAAAACGTAGGCGTGTCAATTTCCTGAGGTAGGCAAGGGTTGGATGCATGATGTATTTTTTAGAGTTCATCCTGCAAAACTGAGGTTAGTTGTTTTGATGGCAGGATAACATAACATTTATCTGACGGGGAAAGTAAATCTTTTATTATTGATGTTTACGTTGTGCTCCTCTATAATTGGAGACTTGACATGGAATTTGAAAGAGGAAGGTATGAAGAAGCTTCCCATCGAATTTGGTTGATCAGAGGCTGACCTATCTTAGGTTACTCTCGCGGCTTTTGTTTCGGCATGAAGGCTCCCAGATCATCGTAATCTAGTAGAAGGGATCTTAATCCGATCGTTCAACTGGAGCGAATCTGAGTGGTGCATTTTCGTGAGGCATCCACAGAGACTTAGTCGTCCCCAGAGTCACTACTTATCACCTACCGGGTTATCCTCCTTGTGAGAGGGACACACAACATATATTCACATACATCGTGGCTCACCGTTGTGCATATGATTACATGGGTGCGAAGCACTATCTATGAGTGCGAAGCACTAAAAAGCCGAAAAGCATTCATTCACATTCATTCAATGTAAAGATGCAGCATTCACGCATTCATTGACTGTGGAGACGCATAATTTCCACACATTTAATAGTTTTGAAAGGGAAATGTTTGAAAATATTTGAAAGCGGCCTAAGCCCTCTACTGTCCCCAGCAGAGTCGCCACCTATCGACGTTGGAAAATTTAAGAATTCCGCGGGTCGGTTCGTAACCCGGGTTTCCTCAAATCGATCTTCCTAAGTTCTCTCTACCCTTATTCTTTTTATTTAGGAAAAAGGTTTTGAAGTGTTTTTTAGGAAAGAGGCCAACATGTATTTATGTCGACGATTTGAATGTTTTAATAGAGTCGCCAGTTGGTAGATTTGAAAATGGTTGTACCAACTCAACCGAGTTTGATTTGAAAAGAGGCCCAATTGCTAGACACTGTCGAAACTTGATCTTTAAAATCGGAGTTTTGAGTTCGGGGGCTTGGTTAAGTGTGGGGAAGGTGTTAGGCACCCCACGACTCCCGTGTAAACACGCTACCACATCTTTTCAATATTTCCCTTAAAACTATGAACGCGTGAGTGAATGCTGTTTGAAAATTGGGCCTATTGATTTGAAAGTAATGCTTCGCTTCGTTGAACCTATATACGAAGGGTTTGATTTGATTTTGAAAATCAGTCTTTGATTTGATTTGCAAAAGCATTTTGATTAGATTTGCAAAATCTTTGAAATTGAATTGACAGTGATGTTTTGAAAGCTGTTTATCAAACCCCTACGCTGACAGAGGAATTGAAGCCTTTTGATACTTCCAAATTTTATCTTTTATAGCCTTAAGGCTGCATGCAAATGGTGATTTACCGGGCTGTGAAGCATCCTCGACCACATAAATATACTAGTGTCGGTCTCCTCATGGGTATGAAAACCATCGGAGGGATGCTGACATAACAATTGACATTTTTCATTATATTGAGACCTTAAATCTGGATAACCGTTTTAAGGTCCGTGTATGTACATTTTACAGAAAAACTGGCAGGGTACATCTGTAAACTAGAGTTTGTCCATCGTGGGAATCAGATTCAGATAGATTTGATCGTGAATCTCACGATTCCTAGGCTCATATATGAGTAGCCAATAAACCTGCACTATTCAAATTTGCACAGAAATGGACATATATGCATCATCACGTCGCATTGGAACCAAGGATTCATCAATAAATCCTGGCTGCGAATGGCCATAGCGTCTCGTTCCCACTAGATAGCGATCTAAGGAACGCGAGTTTGCTTGCAAAGCTGAAACTATAAAAATAACTAGATTTAAAGAAATCTCAGCCCTTATAGCTTCCAGGTTCTGTCGGGACCTGTTTCAACCGTTGAAAGCTAGAATTGGCGAGATTTGGATAAATCTAGTCCGCCTGCAGATATGTCAGTGCAGATTCATATACAAATGAATATTAAATACAACAGTTGAATAAATTGAGTAAAGCAATGTATATATATATATAATTATATATACAAAAGATGTAAAAAGGCGATGGGTTTTCACTCGCAAGCTCGGATTAGAATTGAAATATATATATATTTATAAAAAAAATTGTAAATAGCCACGAAATAATCCAGACTGTGACAGAAAAATATATATATATATATATATATATATATATATATATTGACAGAAATGTAGTCAACCAGGACTGATAGGAGTACCAGTGATGGTGAAATTCGCTTATATATGCGTAAATATATATAAAAGAGGTAAACTACCACAGATTTGACATACGGGCTTGACAGAATTGAAATGTTAGTACATTTATAGTTAAATATATACAAAAAAGGCCAAACCCAGACTGGAAAGACAACCCAGTCCGGCGAAGTTGCCAAAAATGTGTGTGCTAGTGCATTGAAGCTGCTGAAGCTGATGGATCGTCAATCCGAGTTGTAGAAATGCAAAAAACTGCGTTTATGCACATAAATGTACCAAATTGTGATGAAAACGACCATGGAACTAAGTTTCGGGCATATTTAGAAGATGAAACTTCGTGTGCAGGTATAAAACAGTGCAAAGTAGTAGTATTGACTTTCTGATCGTAAAAATACTTACAATGGACTGCAATACGGGCTTTTTGCCAAACTGTAGGCTTTAAACGTCCAAATCTACCGGTGGTTTTTTGATATGTGGTATTATATGGGTTTGTTTACTTGTTGGAGTAAAAATATTTGGGTTTGGAAGAGATGTAAAAGTCAAAAAATCAGACGGACAGAGCTTCGCTATGTTTCTGAATTCTTGAAAATGAAAAGGGGGGCACATTTATTTATAGGGCAAGGAGCCTCCACTCTACCTGTTGCTGCCACAAGTAGAGGTACGACTCCCCAAGGTGGGGCCCACATGCCCGGCTTTGTCGTCTCGAAGTACGTGCACGCCGGGCGATGCGATGTCAGGTTCGCATCTTCATAACTTTTGATCTGAGTGTCCATTTGAGGCGTGCTATAGCTTTCCAGAAAGCCCTCGCTGAGAGTGTCACAATGACATAAGATTTAACCCTTTTTAAGTCACAAAAGTTGGGTTCATGACCGAGTCTTCGTTTCCCCGTCGTTTGTCCGTCGAGCCGTCTGGTGCTATTTTCACTCGGGATCATCGTTGTGGTTCTTTCTGACCTTGGTGGCATCAATTCAGTTTGATTTTGACTGTACCGGCTGAGATTTGGTAAAATGGCCATTTTGCCCCTCCCGGGGTTGCCCTTGGTGTCGGCATGGCCTCTAGTTGACTTTCGGGAGCCATTTCCAAGACTTGGATCCCATTCGAGTCTGTTCGTCCCCAGTGTTGCCTCTATGGCTGACGTGGTCATTCCATTTTTCCTCTGGAGTTGTTATGGTGCTTCAGTTTTATGTCTGAAGTTGACCAGACTTCACGGGTTGCTACCGGGGATGATCTGCACTTCCCGGGTTGTTGCCGGGGCTTATTTGTACCTCTCAGATTGCTGTCGGGGGCTGCTTTGACGACCCGATATTAAGATTGGGATGGAATTGATGGCCCAATTTGGAGATCGGGATTGATCTGACGGTCCAATATTGAGATCAGAGCTGTATTGACGGTCCAATTGACTATTGGAGCTGGATTGCCTGTCCGATTGACTATCGGAGCTGGATTGCCTGTCCGATTGACTATCGGAGCTGGCTGGAGTACCGGCATTGGTGATCGGATTTGAGTTGTTTAACCGATATTGGTGATCAGATTTGAACTGGCTTGACAGACATTGGTGATCGGATTTGGGTTGACATCCTGGTATTGGGGACCGGGGCTGAGAAGGCGATTTTGCCCTCCTGCAGGGTTAGTATCAACAAAATGAAATTTCGAGTGTCTACAATATTCATTTACAACAAAAATAAGAATTATAATTAAATAAAATTCATGTACAGCAACAGACAAGAATAAGACAATTAAGTACCTTTTGTTGGTCACTTATAATGGTCCAACCAACTCCATCATTACCTTCCAAGCCTCCTAGTAACAGCTGCATAAACCATCCCCAACTATCCCTATTTTCACTCTCTACTATGGCCCATGATATTGGGTACATTTGATTATTACCATCTCTCCCAATAGCAGACAACAGCTTCCCCCCAACCACAGTCTTCAAAAAATAACCATCTAAGCCTGTGATAGGCCTACACCCTTTCAATCCACCCACTCTTCAGTTCTTCAAAGCATATATAAAACCTTTGAAACTGAGGCTTATTTTTTAGATTATCTCTTCTAACCTTAATATCAACTGTGTTTTTTTATTACTCTTTATCAAATGAGCCCCATAATAACACACTTTCTCATAATGTTTCTTTAATAATTCCCCAACATTTCTCAATGCCATTTCCCTTACCCTGTGACACTTTGTCAAAGACACATTCACCTGTAATTTTTTGGCTATTTCATCTTAAATATCAACTAACCTCCAATCTGGTTTCTTTATAATCCTGTTTCCATAAAAGTTTGCAAGCCATTGAGTTTTGACACACTTGTTTTTTAGTGTTCTTATGCAAGTATGATCAATATTAATTTTTTTAACTTGCAAAGTTTCAGAGCTTCTAATGGTGCTAATCCACATGTTCCATGGACATCCAGGCTGACACACAACCTGAAACCTCTTCCCAACATTTATTTTGAATCTAATTGCCCTACCCTTACTAATCCCATAATTCCTAACAGCTTCTTTCATCTCCTCTTTAGAACTGAATTGCAGGCCAACAATAAAGTTAATATTTTTCCTTTTGTGTTAGGGTCATAAGGTATAACTGCAAACTTAGGTTTTTCATTCCTCTTACTCCTCCTATCCCTAACTATCACTTCCATCTCCTCCTGCTCCTCCTCACTACTCTCTTCATTTGGTGAATAGTGCTTTTCACTATCCTCATATTCACTTTCCCACTGCCCACCATTGCCTTCACTATCATCATCCCTATTATAATCATCATCTTCACTGTTTTGAACAATTTTATCTTTTCGTTCATTTGGAGGTTCCTGTTCATTTTCATTTGGAGGTAAGTGAGCATTTTCAGTATTTTCATTGTCATGTTCACTCTCATTCCCCATCTCATTTTCACTCTCATTTAAATCATCTGAATCTTCTAATGCATTAGTCTCCCCATTCTTTTTCACTTCTCTTCTATATTCCCTTGACTTCTTTCTAGCCGCAATATACTCCTCATCAATACTTAACCCATCACTTTCATGGTAATCACTGTCATTAGATGACAAAGCTAAATACCCTTCATCATCAACCCCTACATAATTAGCCCCATCAGCCCCTTCATTATTATCCCCATCAATATTACCCTCTGCATTATACTCTGGAATATTATCCCCATGATCAACATATAAATCAACAGAATCATAACCTATACAGGTTGCCTGCAATGCCCTAATACTTTCATCATCATACAATTTTCTAAGTCCATATGTCATTGGAAACCCATTTTCTTTGTAGTAAACTACAGAGTCCTTATGATAATTAAAATGTTCAGACATAGAAGCTATTATTTGTGGAAAAAGATAATCAAGATCCATTTTTGTTGTTTTTGTAAAACAACCATCATACTCATATACTGGCATCGACTTAAACTTCCCACCATAATGTATATTCAATAGTAACAAAGACATCCTGTTAGATGTGAAATTAATAAAGTTACAAAAATATGAAGAATTATAACTACAAAGAGTACACTGCCAACACATGACAAATAATTACTTTAAACTTTATACAAAATAAAACATAAGCATAGAATGGGAGACAAATAAATATTTAAACTTTAAACTAATATGCATGTCAGACAAAGCAATAACCAAATATGCATAGAATGGGAGACAAGACATATAATACTTTATACAAAATAAATAGAATGGGAGACAACACAGGGCCACGATAGAATTCTTTATATATAACCTAATATGCATGTCAGACAAACAAAGGCCACCATCAATAGACAAACCAAGGGCCGCCATCAGCAGAAAAACCTAGGGCCACCATCAAATAATTTAACCATCTAAATTTTTTACAATAAAACAACAACATAGGACCATCAGGACCACAAATTAAGTAAAAAACATGGATTTGAGGAAATTTGACCTAATTACATCCAATTAAATTTCAAAAATTCAAAAACCCCCTCTTTTACTTAAACCTTATAACTGAGATGAGAAGACATTAAGAGTAGAATTTACTTACCTGTAAACTGATCTCGCTAATCTCTGAGAAATCGCACAACTCTATCAGACGAAATCTCTCAGAACTTGCCCTAGATGTTTTTTTCTCTTAACTGTGGTTTGAGTAATAATTTAATTATTAAGAGAGAAACTCATTAATCGGTGCAAGGAGAAGGATATTTCCCTCCAGATCCACGTAGGAGTGCCACCTCATCAACCACTTGGCAAAGGTTAATCTACTCAGCACTCCCGTCTATTTTTTGGACAAAAATCTTAACTAATGACCATTTGGAAAGTTTTTTGGAGTATAGATACTCGATTGTAACAAACAAAGTAACGGTAACAACAATGAAAATCGGGCCCCAGTACAGTGACCAAAAAGTGTATTATCCCTTTAAGGAGGAGTGCTAGATAAGGAAAATTCTCTTGATCCTTCCTCTTTATATATATATATATATATATATGGGGACCGATCCATAGCTAACGTTATCAACTTAAGGTTATCATTACAATCCATCGTGATCCTCCATCCGAAAATCGAACGGTTAAATAGAGGACCCATCCGCTGTTTAGTTTTCAGTATTTCATAGTTTAATACTGCGGACGGGACAAAAGATCAAAATATCCGTCCTTATAAAAGTCTCTGTTAAACTGCGGTCCTTGAAACTTAAAAAAAAAAAATTGGTTGTCTCTTCATGTAAAAGGATTGTGCTTCTACTTGCCGCCGACACTTTTATGTCTGCCTTTTTCTTTTAATAAGGACCAACTCCAAGTCTTGAATTTCAACTTTCTCCTCATCCAAATTCTGTATTTCTCTCTGTATCTTTGTTGTTCCTTCTTAATGCTTGAAAGAATTTCTAGCCATGACAATGGTCTGATATGGATTGATTGCCATGTTTGGGTTTTCATTTTCTTTCGACATACTTGTTTTCAGTCTCCTTGTAGTTGATAACAAGAAAAATATAAGAACTAAGATCATAAGGTCTTAAAATTACCATCGAAAGATGGATGATTCAATTTATCCCTGAAATTGACCTTAGAGAATTTGGAAGCCATGGCGTGAATGGCTGACTCCATCATCTTGCAGGGTATTTCTAAAGGGAAATCCTGGCGAGTAATCTGGGGAACGGCAAAAAAGATTTACCGTTCTCATGCGACGACGACGAAAAATGGACTTCCTCCGTTTTGATATCCATGATCATTATACGACGATAAAGTTCTTCGGATCGAAGCCAATTTTTTTATTTATCAAATTACAGAGCATAGACAACAATTCATGATTTGGGTAGCTAAAATGAATCAATCTAGCATATATTGTAATTTATAGTTAACTTTTGAGGATCGAAATGAAGTGAACAAGTAGTACTAGAGACTTTAATAGAAAAATTGAAACCCTAACACTTTGTTTCTGAGTTTTAAAATGCACAGAAAAGAAAAGAAATGGATGAAATTTTTTAATTTTCTTTTCAATTCCTATGTTTCTGAGTTTTTTAATAAATGAAAAAGAAAAGAAATTGATAGAAAACTTGGCCACTTTTCCTGCTAAAGTTTTCCGTCCAAAATTAGTCTGATTTAGATGGAAAAGAAATTGGAATAAGTAATATTTTTATATTTCTCATATTATCCTCAACTTTCAATATAATAAATTTTAAATTACAACTCATGTCCCTAATTTTTTTATCTACTAAATTGTCATCATTAAATCAAAAAAGGCAATAGTAAATACTAGTACTAACATATAGTATCAAGGTAAATTTATTTGATTTCAAATTTTCTAATATATTTATTTAATTATTAATTTTAAAATTAATTAATTTAGTTAAAATAAAATAAAATTAGACGGATGGAGTAGTATAATGAATTGTAGAAATATTCTTCTATGTTAGTTTTAAAATTTTAAAATACTCATCACTCACTCGTGCATGACACATGTCTATACTATAACAGTTGTTCAGGCTTGGTAAACCATTATTTTGACTCACGAGCAAATTTTAAAAAAGGAAATTTCCACTAGACAATATAAAATAGAATATTTTTTTGAAGTAATGTTTAGGAGTTATTTTATATTAATTGAATAAAAAGATGACTCCTGTTTTTAAAATATAAATCTAATCGTTTTTTGTTAAACAAAAGAAGTACTTGTTATTTTAAAGTTCTGCTATCTTATACAAGAATATATCTACTTTCGCTATGAATAGATACAATTGTATGATTTAAAAATAAAATACAAATATGGTATATTCATAAGAATATAAATATATAAAATATAATTATTTATACAAAATACAATTATGGAAAATAGCGTTTAATTATTTTTCTTGTATAAAATGCCAAGTACTCACAAATTCGTAAAAAAAAATTATACATGTTTTACCTTTCATGATTTCATCTGTCTATTATATATAATATTCACTTTTGAAAAGTAAATTTAAGATATTTTTAAATTTAAAATTGACATGATTTATTTACGTTTTGAAAACAACAAATCTTATAACTAGTACATAGTACTTTTTAGGTAGTTTATGTTTTTTATAATTTTATTGACATAAATTATATGCATGAATTCATATTAATTTTAAGTTAATATGAAAAACAGGGAGAAACATTTATCAATTCATCTGTGCGAGTCTATTCTGCAAATGATATCTTTAAAGGACTAACTGAAATGAATTTCGATGAGAAAAAAATCGGTGAGGCCTATTTATGGCTACTAGAAAATCAGGACAAGGCATGAGCAGTGTTTGGGTTACCATTAGAGAGAAGATTGATTTTTTTAAAGAATTTGATGAATAATCTCCGTTAGTATTAATAATACAGATTATGTTTGATAACTTTTGGGTATGATATGATAATGAATGTAAAAGTAGTTTTCGTTTAACATTTATTTAGATATTTGTATTTGATTATGAATTTTTTTCTTTGATTAAATTTATCTTGCATATTTTTATTCATGGTTCAATGGTTATAATTAATAGAAGGGTAAATTTGTAAAAGTGAAAATTTTCTTTTCTTTTCATTAGAACTCAAAAACACAAGAAAAGAATTTTTTTAAATTTTTTATTCTTTTCTATTAAAAACTCAGAAACAACACAAAGAAAAACTTCAAGTTTTCTATTCTTTTCTTTTCTGTTATAATATAAGTTTTCTATTCTTTTCTTTTTTGTCCAAAACTCAGAAACAGAGTGTAAGAGAGAGAATTGAAGATCGAGATGTTAGCTTCGTCCGCAGTATTAAATTACGGAATACTCAAAATTAAATTGTGGACGGGAGTTATATTAAACCGTTCGATCTTAGGATGGACGTTCACGATGTGTTGTAAGAATAATATTAAATTAACAACGTTATCAATGGATCAGTCCCCTATATATATATATACTTTTAAGTTGGACTAATAATCATACTCCACAAATCTTGATAAACAATATTTATTTTTATATTAAATAAAACATGGATTTGGAGAAAGAATAAAGTATTCTCAAGGCAAAACCTGTGACGAACAAGATTTTTATAATTTATTTTAAATATTTATTGAATTAAATAAATATTTTTGTTGATTTATTTATTGAGTTAAATAAATGTTTGATAGAATTGTGGTAGATTAATTTAATTAAATGTGATTGTGGTAGATTAATTTAATTAAATGTGTTACATTAATTAAATTAATAAGGAATAATTTTATAGTTCAAAGTGTGAATTTAATTGAGATTATTAAATTAAATGAGTTTTTTTAATAAATTTAATGTTATTCTAATTCTAATTATAATGTTATTCTAATTAATTTAATAATTAATTAGAGATTTAATGATTTGTCATAATTAATAAACGAGAATTTTAATTATGTGATGATTTGATTTAATGTGTACTATTGTATTTAATTTAATTGAATTTAAATAATATTATTTGATTAATTAAAGTGTGACAAATAAACTATATTATAAGCAAGTTAATTAAAATAAATGGAAAGGAGTTATTCTTATACAAACCAAACATGGCCTTAAGAACATGGGAGCAGTTAAAGACATGTTGCACTTAATCGCTATCCATTTTGTGCCAGTTAACTTATACGTATAATATATATCAGAAGTTATATCATATCAGTCAGAAAAACTCAGAGAGAAAAGAGAAAGCTTGAGAGATTTTGTGAATTGAAGAAGAAGTTGGAGAATTAAAGAGGATTCCTATCATCTTGCTGTTTGGTTTGTACGAAATCGTGAGCAATCAAATTACAAAAATAAGAGGAAGTATGGTATATCAAAGTTTAAAAAATTTCTATAAAACCATTACCCGGATCATCTTTTATGCACAGTTATTAATTATAAAGAAAAAGAAGAAGCTTAGATTCATACCCTTCTAGAACGAAGCATCCACAGGTACAAGTTCAACTCATTTGTTCTTCGTGATCTCCTTGAATATCCGGGATAGATTCTTTCCTTTGATCAACGTTAGCCACCCAAGTGTTTGGTCTCTAGAGGTGATCCACCATGGAAGAGGAATTAGACAAGAAGGAGGGTGGTTGGCTAAACCCTAGGTTTCTATCCTATATAGAAAAGGAGTACTCTCGAACAATTGGAATTGCATTAACTGATATCTAACATAAGACTCCTCTTATATAGATATTGGTCAACCCTTCTAATCCTTTTAGAAATAGGGTTTCATTTAATTAATAAAACTCCTTTAATTAAATAGGCTTCCAAATCAAATTGGGATTAATTAATTAAACTCCTTTAATTAGTTTGCCTCCTAATCTTATTAGTAATAAATGAGAGTACTAATGTTAAATTAATTCCTAAACTTCTTTAGAAATTAAAATAATAATAATTGTAATAATATTAATAAGACTCCTCTTATTAATTTATATTTAATATTTACAAAATATTAAATAATAAATATTAAGCTATTTAATTTATTCTATCACCATAGATTAAATTAATTACACGTAATGCATTATTACGATTATGTCATTACATTCTTAAATAATTATTCTTCTTTTTATGGTGTAACCCTTTAGGTTCTCCATATTAAATCGGTTCTGAATAAATCAATTAGAACAATTCTAATCTTATTTAAATAAATAAATTAAACTAATAATCTATTTAAATAAATAATATTTATTCTACAATAGGGATAAGCCTCCCTAGCGATCAACGACTTTTCAGATAATATAGATTTCAACATTAATCATAAAAGAACCTGTGAGTAAATAGTTACTGTTCAATTCAATCCTTCCACCATTCAATGTCCCAATTAAATATAAGACATGTAATTACTGTCAAGTCTTATTTTATTTAATTATATATATTTCGATTAGAAAATGCACAACTCCAAAGAATGCAAATTAAAAACTCCTTTTTAATTTCATTCTGCCTTGGCAAAGGACTACTGGGTTGTAATTTAACGAATCACATAAGATATATCTCTTCTTTTACTAGAAGTGGTAGATTCTTTATAGATCATTCAATATCTCCATATGTAACTCATTATACCCAAGCATACCCTTTAATATACCCTAAGGGTCTTAAGGAATAAGTCAAAGTAAAATTCATTACAAACATGATACTATGATAATCTTAAGTCCAAGTATCACTTGTAGTACTATCATATTAGGAATTCCTATTTACAGGCAAGTAAAACTTCATTAGGTATTCCATAGCTAGTCACGTTCAGTGAACTTATTCTCCAATAAGCACCTACATACTTGTTTTAGTGTCTCCACACAAATGATCATGAGATCAATCATCCTCATCAATGAGAAAGCAACATATGTACCAATCTATCTGGATTTACTTATCCCCTTTTTAGTAATCCTACGATTTGGAACTATTTTAGTTTTAAGCTTTCTAAGAATTTAGATCTCATTAGCATGATCAACATCATGATTCTAAAAGCATTGCTTAAAACTATGGGTTATTTACATATTATAAAAACAGCATCATGTAGATAATTAAATGTCTTTAATAAATGAATATTTTTATTAATAAATAAATAAATAAGATCGTTTACAAAGTATATGCTTTATCATCATACATGATTGGCTTGTATGCATACTACTTTCAATCTCTCACTTGCACTAAAGCCAATCGTCATGGTATCTCATACGCATCTTCTCTAAGTGACGATCAAAATGCTGTTGTGTTAAAGCTTTAGTAAATGGATCTGCAATATTGTCTTGAGAGTCTACACGCTCCAAGGTGATGTCTCCTCTTTCAATGATCACCCTGATCAAGTGAAATCGCCACAACACGTGTTTGGATTTCTGATGAGACCTGGGTTCATTAGCCTGTGCAACTACTCCGGTGTTGTCACAGTATAATGGGACTGCTCCTCCAATGCTAGGAACCACACCAAGTTTAGTTATGAACTTCTTCATCCAAACAGCTTCCTTTGCAGATTCACTTGCAGCTATGTACTCTGCCTCTGTCACTGAATCATCAATTGTTTGCTGCTTGGAACTCTTCCAACTCACTGCGCCATCGTTCAAGGTAAACACATACCCCGAAACGGATTTACTGTCATCTTGGTCCATTTAAAAACTTGAGTCTGTGAAGCCCTCGAGTTTTAATTCAGACCCACCGTAGACAAGAAATACATCCTTAGTCCTTCGTAACTACTTTAAGATATTTTTCACTGCCTTCCAGTGCTCTTCTCCTGGATTCGATTGATATCTGCTTATTACACTAAGTGCATGAGCGACATCCAGTCTAGTACATATCATACCATATATGATAGATCCTATTGCTGAAACATAAGGAATCTTACTTATACGGTCTCTCTCCTCAAGTGTCTTTGGGGCATGTTTCTTGGAGAAATGTATTACATGGTTCATCGGCATGAGACCTCTTTTGGAATCTTTCATGTTAAACCTCTTTAGCATCGAGTCAATGTACGTTCCTTGGGATAAACCAAGCATCCTTTTAGATCTATCTCTATAGATCTTTATCCCCAAAATATAGGATGCTTCTCCTTAGTCCTTCATGGAGAAGTGTTTAGATAACCAGATTTTAATCGATTGTAGCATAGGAATGCCATTCCCTATCAGTAATATATGATCAACATATAATACAAGGAATGAAACAGCACTCCCACTATCCTTCTTGTACACACATGGTTCATCCTCATTTTTGATAAAATCAAACTCTTTGATTGTCTCATCAAAACGAATGTTCCATCTACGAGAAGCTTGTTTTAATCCATAAATGGATCGTTGCAGCTTACAGACTTGATTTGTTCCAACCTTTGAACCAAATCCCTCTAGTTGTATCATATACACATCCTCCTTAAGTTTCTCATTGAGGAAGGTCGTTTTCACGTCCATCTGCCAGATCTCATAGTCATAATAAGCTACAATCGCAAGCAAAATTCGAATGGGCTTGAGCATTTCTACCGGTGAGAAGGTTTCATCATAGTCAACTCCTTGTCTTTGTTTGAAACCTTTTGCAACTTGATGAGGGCATATTATTCATTTATTTTGATTCCTTTATGTTTAGTTTTATTGCATTTTTCATGTGTTTATGAGCTTATTAAGGTGTTTAATGATTTCAGGAAGAATTGGAGCTAAAATGAGGAAAAAGGGAAAATTACAGGGTTTTTATCATTAAGTTGGATGCATGGTCTTAGCTTGGGAATTGGATTTTATTGTGGAGCTCTTCTTTTGCTTTTCAGAACAATTTGAATCGTCCCAATCGGAGTTCAAAAATTATGATATTTTTACTAAACGGATGTTGAACCTCAAAGTTTGGAAGTTGCAATTTACACAGCAGTCACTTGGAGCCCGATTTCGACCTTGATGCTGCCAGAATCTGTCAATTCTTAAAGAAGTAAAGTTGTAGATCTCGTCGAGAGCTTCGATTTGATAGGTAGCAGCCCCCGTAACTCCTCCCGGATCAAAAGTTAAGGTTGTTTTACCAAAGGACGTCGCAGCAGGAAATGGAAATTCGCCCCAGCGAATTTGAGCGGGAAAATTGGAAAATCTTGGATTTTTGAAAAGTTTCTAAATGCAGATTTTGGCAGACTTCTACATGGAATTGGATTGATATTTCTATTAAATTTAGGATATCTTTAGACTGAGATTTATTTTCAAATTGGATTCTATTTCTTTATGGAAACTAGTTATAATTTGCATCGGCAGGACCGAGACTTCAAAGTCGGCAGTTTTGTTTTCTTGAAGGTATCTCCATGGAAGGAAAAAATCCGTTTCAGGCAAGAAAGGAAAATTGAGTCCAAGATTCATAGGACCGTTCGAGATACTGAAGCGAATGGGCGAAGTGGCATACAAAGTTGCGTTACCACCCGAGTTGGAGCACATCCACAACGTGTTCCACATTTTCGTGTTGCGATCGTATAAGGCCGACTACAAGCACGTGATTTCTTACGAGCCCATTTAAGTGGAGAAGAACTTGGTATATGAAGAAATTCCTGTCCAGATATTAGATAGGAAAGAACAAACTTTGAGAAATAAAGTGATTTCATCTGTAAAAGTACTTTGGCGTAACCACGATGTCGAGGAGGCAACGTGGAAGTTAGAAGATAGGATAATGAGGGATTATCCCCATTTATTTGTGTAACCTTGTAGCAATTTCGGGACGAAATTTTTATAAGGGGGGGAGGATGTAATACCCGAGAATTTCCTAATATTATTAAATGAATATATTAATGGAAATGAGAATTTATTAGAATATAAATGATTTTGTGTTATGAGAATGATTAATTCAATTATATTAAATTGAATAATTATAATAATTGAGAAATTGATGGAGTTTGCGATAAACTCGTTAATAGCCTTGTGTGGCATAGTGATGATGATTATTAATGATTATATTGATTAACGAATGAATTATTAAGTAAACAATTAATCTATATTAATTGTTAATTGCTATTGTAGAATATTAATTAATTGTTATCGTAGAATATTAATTAATTGTTGTGGAATATTAACTGTGATTGATTAATCATATGTGATTATTATTATTGCAAGAAATATAATAATAATAATGAGCAACGTGTTTATAAATATAATAAGATTTATATTCATTTAATGTGATATTTAATCATATAAGTGTTAATCGATTATTATGGAAATTAATAATCAATGATGAATAGATTAATTAATATTATTGTTAGTTAATCAATGAGATAAATAATTTATTTATTTGACAAATAAGTAAGTTATTAATATAATAAGATTATATTAATTATTATGTGCAAACATGCAATAATTAATAATATAAAGTATATGAAATACAACTATATTATATAATGTGGTGCAACATTTATGTGACTATATTATATATATAAACTATATAGTAAAGTTTATTTAATTACGAGAGCTACATGATAATCCCCATGTGACTATGTGAGTGTGTGGACATTAAAATAATGTATCATGGATATATTATAATTAATTGTTGATTAATACAATTTAATAATAAAGGATACAGTGTGATGTGATTATATCCGAGAAAATTATACTAGTATGATAAAAATGTACCTGGATTATATGTGTACAAGTCACACTTACTACATTATGTGAATTATAGTGTGACATTTCAATTAAAGACATATGTATAATATATATATATATATATATATATATATATCTATATATATGCGTATATTCCCTAAGTATTTAATACATATGTGTATATTGAATCAAGTGTGGTATGTTTCTAGAAGGCTGAGTTTGTTTTGCTGGGAGAGTCACTATCTCTTTCACGTGATACACTCAAGCTATCCTACTCCCCTATAACCTTAAAACTCAGCAAACCTTCATAGCAATCATACAATGGGGTGTGGGCATGATGATGGCTTTCAACAACTATCTACCAACTTCTTCTTATCTAGCATGCAAATCAAACATACGTTAGTTTATTTTGAGAGTCAGAAGCATGGACTGTGTTTTGATTTTCCTATATATATAAGCTCTTCCCCTTAATTTCATTTGCTGAGATTTTGCTTGAGTTTGATAAATTGAGAGCATATATAATATCAGTCTAGAGTTGTAAGAATTGAATAGCAGCAAGCTCAATCAGTTACAGAGGTATAATCCCTCTTCCTTTGTTCTTCATTTTCATTTTCTGTTTCTGAAGTTTCCTTCAAATTCTTGATTATGCCAAATTGGTTCATGATTGGTTTGTAGAACCCTTATATTGTTGTTATATGAACATACATACATGATGACACCACTATATAGCTTTCTTGACTTTCATTTCCATTCTTGCTCTGCAATTTATGTAAAACATCAAATTCGTGAAATTAGTTGGAATTTATGAAATTGGGAATCGTTTGGGGCGATTGACTGTTCTATAAGCACATATATATATATATGTGTGTGTTAGTAAGTTAAAAAGGTTAGTCTAATAGCATCTGGGTATGTTGAAATCGATGAAATGGGAGGTTTTGGGTCGATTTTCGCTGCAGTGTGAACTGCAGAAACTGTTCCCACGCCTCAGCGCCATTGTCCGCGCCGCAGCGCCGCCCGCTCCGCTGCGTCAGCTTGAAGCTGTTGTTTCTGCGCCGCAGCGCCACCCGCGCCGCAACGCCATATTGTGGCTGTTGTTGCCGCGCCGCAGCGCCGGCCTCTGTGTGCAGTTTTTCTGCATTTTACAACAAAACTGTTATGTACTAATTGTTTGATTTTGTTTAAACAAGCATGGAAGCATGATTAATACATATATATAAACCTAATGAGGCAATGTAAGCATGTTTTAGTATATTAGCATGCATGGTTAACAAAACGACATGAAGTTTGGAAACGAACTTAAAGTTTCATAAACAATCATTAACATTATAAAGCATGAGTATATTCTGATTTTTGATACGCGGTAGAGCGGCTTAGAAATACATGAAATGAATGATGACTTGTGTAAACATGTTTCATAGTATAACGTGAGCATGCTAAACCTCGATTAGTAAACATTTCGAACGAAAATGGAAGTTTTGTGAAACAAACTTTGACACATGTGTGACACATTGAGGTACTGATTTTACAAACATGTTTACATGACCTAGAACCACATGTAATACATGTTAACTTGCATATATAGATTTTTATAAGGTAACGTGAGCACGTGGATCGCGTTAAATGAACTTTACTAGTGAAAGTATAAGTTTTGAACGTAAATCTTAACATGTTATTGTAAGTTTCATATTCTGATATTTATGGACACATGTGATAGTACTCTTAGATTCATTCATGTGTCATGCATGTATATATATACCATGATTAGTTGCCATGATTCAAGTTTAGCGTAAACGAAGCATGTTTTCAAGATAATAACAATGCTAGCTACATATATGCTATACGAGTACTCATGAGTATGCCTAATACAAGTTAATATAACTACCTTAAGTGTTTTGAAAGCAAACATGATAGGCTTTGTAAATTTTATGACCTTGAATGACTGCGAGTGTCGACCTAGAACCTATATCACATATGTTTGGAACAAGGAAAGGTTATACGAATATAAAAAGACTCTTTAACATGTATATATACTATGTGATATATGTGAATCCGATTTTGACGGTTAACTTAGGGGAATGCCATAACTTGCTAAAATGAAATATATTTAGTATTGATTATGGTCTTATGTGATATTAATAATATGCGAGTATGTTTACTAATTGTGGTAGTCTCACATGATAGTAATGATGTATAAATATGATCAACTTGAGAAAAGAGGAAGTTAAGGATGGAAATTATACTCTATATGACTGTGTAGCTAGATAAAATGTGAAGTTTAATTATATGACTAATGAATATCATATATATACGTTACGATAGGAATTCGAAAGTGTTGGCTAGCTTTACGTGAGTAAACTACGCTAAAGGCAAGTATCCTAAACCCTTGCATTACTTTATTCAACGGATATCGTAAGCGAGTATCTAAACCTTATCTCTTTGGATACAAGTATTCTATCTTTGTATATTGCGAACTAGTTTCCTACTTAATCGTTTGAATTGAATTAGCATTATTCATGTTGAACTCTTATTTCATTAAAGCTATTATTCATGTTGAACTTAGTATTGTTCTTAAATATTGTGAAAGTGTCTATGCCATTTGATTCGGCTAGACTTATGTTATTGAAAAACGACCCAAAACCAATTGATTGGTGCGGGATCTTGTATTTGACTGAGAAGAACAACCTTCTTTGAAGGGAATATATAATTGTCGGAGAACCAACATGCACATTTGAGTATGATTGCTTGTTATGCATAACGAGGGTGCTTTAGGCTGATCATCTGTTGTACCTGTTTTTGTTGGATTTTCAGTTTATTACTGTCAATTCTAGTAGAAGTTCATAGTCCTTAGTGACTGCTCAGTATTCAGTTATTTGAAATCTTGAATTGACTTATTATTGAATCATATTGATATTATTCTGTCCTTGGCGACTATTATTGAGAACTGTTGATATTCTTGTTATCCTTGAACTATCAAACCTTGTTATACCCTTTCGAGATTTGAGTATCTTATTACTCACCCTTATTGTATATTACTTGCTGGGCAATTTGTGCTCATTCTTGCTTTCCCTAAAATATTTCAGTTAAGGCAGAGCATGGTGAATCTTCGGGCGTTGATAAGGGCAAGGGCAAGGCTACCAACTAGCTCGTCTCTTTTATGTTTTTAAATATTTTATTGTTGTATTAAGATAATGTAGTAAGACTGGATTTGTTTATGTTTAAGCTTAAGTTAGGTTATGTAATAAGTCATTAATTGATATTATTATGTAATCTATTAAGTATTGTAGGTTACGAGACTTAGGGAAATAATTATAATAAATCATTGTAAATTATTCTGGAATAGATTTTCCGCTGTGATTGTGTGATATTTAGTTATTATTATTATGATGTATTACCATGAGCACGTGATGAACTGAATTCGAGCGACCCCGTGACGGTCATGGAATTTGGGGGCGTCATAGGTTGGTATCAAAGCTATAGTTATAAACCTTAGGAACGAGTGTCCTTAGACTATAACTTAGGCAAACTTAAAAGTTGGAAAGAAGATAAAACTCGTATAGAGTTTTCCCTTGAGCAAGACTTAGCGTGTTATGAAATGTAACTTCATTCTATACAATGAACTTATGTTTTATTTAACATTCTAATGGAATTGCTGTTTGTTTGTCTTGTGTTTGTGATTGTAGGATGACAGACACAGGTGTACCCGCTAGAGTGGCTGAGGATGAGCCCAGGGATATACATGTAGTATACGAGGCACCTCTAGAGGCTACACCAGTGCAGGCTGTTCCACCATTCGATTCTGACGACGAGGACGAGATTGAGATATAGTCTGATCCAGAGGAGGAGCCGATGGAGGACGAGCTGATGGAGGATGAGCCAGTAGAGGACTTTGATGAGGCTACTGTAGAGGAGCAGATGCTAGGAGAGTATGAGGAGCGAATCCTCGAGTTAGACTGCAGGGTTCAGGAGCTGGAGGCAGAGGCCCAAGAGAGAGAGTCCGAGTTCTAGAAACTGAGGGACGATGACCACCAGAGGAAGCTGGCCATGCAGGAGTTAGAGGTGGAGATCGCCTACCGTAAGGAGGCAGGGATCCAGATGGGGACTCTGTTTCACAGGTCAGTGGCTAGGAATGTAGATTTGGCAGAGAAGCTAGAAGAAGTTGAGCAGAGGGAGCTGAGTGAGAAGACAGAGAAGGAAGCACTCCGCACTCAGTTGGAATTAGAGGTGATGGATAGGATACACTTCGAGGAGAAGTGGGGGGCTGCCCATGAGAGAGCAGATGACCTGGAAGATTAGGTCAAATGTAAGAAGAAGAAAATGAACAAGATGGGGGTACGTGTTCCGTTCGGCATTTGAGAGAGTGCTTGATGGTGTGTACCACTACCCGGCAGAGCAGGGACAGACCCTACACACTATGAGCCGAGAGCTGGTTGCTTATATAGCGCAGATGGAGTACAAGAGCGCAGTAGATCGAGGGATGATGTGATGAGATTCCCTTAAATAGTCTAATGGTATTCTCTTTATGTATTGTATATACTATGTTGTAATCCCAATCTTTTTTGTAAGATGTGGGATTGTGATGTGAACCCCGAGTTAGCTTTTGTTAGAGGGGTAGTTTGGTAGTAGGTTGGTATATTCCCTGTCTTTTGTGATATTAGGGGATATATGTGATAACATTTATAGCAGTATGCTAGGGAAATCATGTAATGAAACAATTTGGCATATGAATATAAATGGAGTTTATTTCAGAAATGTGTTACAAATTTTTTTTTCCTTTAGTATTAAAAGAAATACTTAAGTAATATACTTGAATAATAATAAAATAAAAATTTGTGATGCAGATAATGCTGCCCAGACGTAGATTGACTGCACCCGAAGAATCTGTTAATAACGAGAGGGAACAAGTTGACCCGATCTAGAAACTGGTAGACTTGTTAGGAGAAGCCTTAAGGGGAAGGAACAATGAACCCGTTCGCCCAAACCCTCAGGCTGTGCCAGTAACAACCTTTAAAGACTTTAAGAGTGTAGGACCCCCGGAGTTCGAGGGAACTACCGACCCAATCGTCGCACAAACGTGGATCAAGGAGATCGAAAAAGCTTTCACTATAGCTAGCGTAGGCGAAGATCAGAAGACGGTGTTTGCCACGTACATGATGAGGGGAGAAGCGAACTACTGGTGGGAGGCTAATCAACATAGAGCTGGAGAAGGGATAATAGTTTGGGATAAGTTTAAGATGCTGTTCTTTGAGAATTACTTCCCGAAGAGTATGAAGAATAGGATGGAGGTGAAATTCCTAGAGTTAAAACAAGGTGAGATGACGGTGGCGCAGTACGCGGCTAGGTTTAACGAACTAGCGCGATTTGCAGAGCACCAAGTTGGTGATGAGGAGAGAAAGGCTAGACGCTTCGAATAAGGGTTGAAGCCGTGGCTGTTCAATAAGGTATCAGTTCTTCAAATTGATTCCTTTGCAACATTACTGGAAAATGCAATCATTGCGGAAGGTGGCAGTGAGGCCTTAAGTCTGTATAACAAAGAGAAGAAAGGAAAGAATGCTGGAGGAGAGAATCGTACTGGAGGAAGCAGCAGTGGAGGAAGTAATTTGGGAAAGAGAAAATGGGAGAATAACAAAAACAACAATAATCAATCAGGGAATTTTCGTGGAGGTTTCAAGAAGAAGGCTGAACGATGCCCAAAGTGTGGAAAGAACCACCAGGGTGAGTGCTGGAAGGGTCGCGGCACTTGCTACAACTGCGGACAGGAAGGGCACATGTCGACCAACTGTCCGAAACCAAAGAAGATCCAAGGGTGTTTTGCTTGCGGCTCAACTGAGCACCGTATTAAGGATTGCCCAAAGAAGGGAAGTGGCGGGGGTTGTAATCAGCACGGAGGCAACAAGCTGATGATCAGCGGGCCGACACAATCCAACCAC
Organism: Panax stipuleanatus; assembly: GCA_020205555.1. Lineage (NCBI taxonomy): Eukaryota > Viridiplantae > Streptophyta > Magnoliopsida > Apiales > Araliaceae > Panax > Panax stipuleanatus. The sequence goes on along the minus strand of CM035122.1, from coordinate 87,982,091 downwards.
CCAACCGCCAGAACCTTTAACATGACCGTCCAGGACGCCGTGGCTGCAAAGGACGTGGTGTCAGGTATAATCCCAATCAATGATATAAATGCTTATGTATTATTTGATTCGGGTGCCACCTGTTCTTTTATATCTGAAGAATTTGCTAGTAAACTTAGTACACCCTGAGAACGATTAGAAAATCCTTTGATCATAGAAGTTGCTAATAAGGAAGTGATCCTTGTAGAATACGTTTATCGAGATTGTCGTGCAAACATTAGAGAACATGAACTGAGCGTAGACTTGATTCCTATTAGACTGGGAGAATTTGATGTGATACTGGGAATGGATTGGTTGTATAACCATGCTGCGATAATTGACTGTCAGAACAAATGTGTGAACCTTTAGACTCCGAGTAAGTCTAAGGTAGTCTTTTATGGTAGCTCATCGCTTAAGCAATCATGTTGCGTTACGATGATGCAGGCTAAGAGATTGTTAAGGAAAGGATGTGTTGGTTATTTAGCTTACATCGTTAATACTCGGAAAAAGGGAGTAGAAATTAAGGATATATCCGTAGTGAATGAATTTCAAGATGTATTTCCGGACGATCTGCCTGGTCTTCCGCCAGGCAGAGAAATTGAATTCGTAATAGACTTAGCACCAGGAACAGCACCGATCTCGAAAGCTCCACATCGTATGGCGCTAGTAGAAATGAAGGAATTGATGATACAATTGCAAGAGTTGTTGAATAAGGGTTACATTCGACCGAGTGTTTCTCCTTGGGGAGCACCAGTACTATTCGTTAAGAAAAAGGATGGATCGATGAGGCTCTGTATCGATTATCGAGAATTGAACAAAGTAACGATCAAGAACCGATATCCGCTACCGAGGATAGACGACTTGTTTGATCAACTGAAGGGAGCAAAGTGTTTCTCAAAAATTGACCTGCGAACAGGATACCATCAACTATAGGTACGGGATGAGGACATACCAAAGACTGCGTTTCGAACCCGTTATGGACACTATGAGTTTTTGGTAATGTCATTTGGATTGACTAATGCTCCGGCAGCATTTATGGACTTGATGAACCGAGTTTTCAAGCCATACTTGGATAAATTTGTAGTGGTTTTTATCGACGACATTTTGATCTACTCAAAGACAGAGGAAGAACACGCCGAACATCTGAAGATTATTTTGGAGGCACTAAGGAAGGAGAAGATGTATGCGAAATTTGCAAAGTGCGAATTTTGGATGGAGAAGGTTCAATTCTTAGGCCACGTGGTGGATAAGAATGGAATCGTTGTAGACCCTGCGAAGGTAGAAGCAATAAGTAATTGGGAAAAACCGAGAACATCGACGGAGGTGAGAAGCTTTTTAGGGTTAGCTGGGTACTATCGAAGATTTATCCAAGTTTTTTCTAAGATAGCAACCCCGTTGGCCAATTTGACTAGAAAGACGGTGAAATTTGTATGGACCGACAAATGCAAAGAAAGTTTTCAAGGACTGAAAAAGAGATTGAGCGAAGCGCCTGTGTTATCACTACCAGATGATGCGGGAAATTTTGTGGTGTATAGTGATGCATCGCACAAGGGGCTTGGCTGTGTGCTCATGCAACACGGCAAGGTCAGTGCGTATGCATTACGACAATTGAAGGATTACAAAAAACGATACCCTACTTACGACTTAGAGTTAGCAGCGGTAGTTTTTGCGTTAAAGATATGGAGACATTATTTGTATGGGGAAAATTGTGAGATATACACGGACCACAAAAGTCTGAAATATATATTCACACAAAAGGAGTTGAATATGTGACAAAGGAGGTGGTTAGAATTGATCAAAGACTATGATTGCGATATTCTTTATCACCCGGGGAAGACAAATGTGGTTGTCGACGCTCTGAGCAGGAAAGGAAGAGAGAAGTTGTTTAATTTGACGACTCAGGAAGAGTTGATAAGAGAGATGGAGAAATTGGAAATAGAAGTGAAAGAACCAAAGAAGCCTGGAGAGAAGTTGTTTGTAGTGGGAGCTCATCCGACATTATTGGATAGAGTAAAGGAAGCACAGAAAAAGGATGAAGAGTGTGAGAAAATTTGAAAGAGGATCACAGAGAATGAGGAAGAGAAATTTCGAATGGATAAAGATGGTATTTTGAGATTTGAAGGAAGAGTGTGGGTACCAGCGGTAACCGAGTTAAGGGAAGAGATTTTGCACGAGGCACATAATACGACATATTCCGTTCATCCGGGAGGCACTAAGATGTACCGAGATTTGAAGCAACATTTTTGGTGGCCTAATTTGAAACGAGAAGTTGCAGAGTGCGTTAGTAGATGTTTGACTTGCCAACGCGTTAAAGTAGAACATCAATGGCCAAGTGGTTTACTACAACCGTTGGAAATACCAGAGTGGAAATGGGAGCATATTACCATAGACTTCGTGGTAGGATTTCCAGTTACACAGAAAAGTTATGATGCCATTTGGGTTATCATGGATCGACTAACGAAGACCGCACATTTTCTACCAATCAAGATCCGCTACAGTTTGAATCAGTTAGCGAGCCTATACGTAAAAGAAATTATCTCACGACATGGAGTAGCCGGTGTCAATTGTCTCTGATCGAGATCCGCGCTTCACATCTAATTTTTGGAAGAAGTTTACAAGAGAGAATGGGAACACAGTTGAGGTTGAGTACTGCTTACCATCCTCAGACCGACGGACAGAGTGAGCGAACGATACAAACGTTGGAGGACATGCTTAGGACTTGCGTGATGGACTTCAAGGGAAATTGGGACGACCACCTACCCTTAGTCAAATTTGCGTATAATAATAGTTACCATGCGAGTACCGGCATGCCACCGTACGAAGCTCTTTACGGAAGAAAGTGCAGAACGCCATTATATTGGGACGAAGTCGGAGAACGACGAATACTCGGACCAGAGTTAGTTCAACAAACCGCAGACGTGGTGACAGTGATAAGAGCCAGATTAGTAGCAGCTCAAGACCGCCAGAAAAAGTATGCGGATTTGCATCGGCAGAACCGAGACTTCAAAGTCGGCAGTGTTGTTTTCTTGAAGGTATCTCCATGGAAGGGAAAAATCCTTTTCGGCAAGAAAGGAAAATTGAGTCCAAGATTCATAGGACCGTTCGAGATACTGAAGCGAATGGGCGAAGTGGCATACAAAGTTGCGTTACCACCCGAGTTGGAGCACATCCACAACGTGTTCCACATTTTCGTGTTGCGATCGTATAAGGTCGACTACAAGCACGTGATTTCTTACGAGCCCATTCAAGTGGAGAAGAACTTGGCGTATGAAGAAATTCCTGTCCAGATATTAGATAGGAAAGAACAAACTTTGAGAAATAAAGTGATTTCATCTGTAAAAGTACTTTGGCGTAACCACGATGTCGAGGAGGCAACGTGGGAGTTAGAAGATAGGATAATGAGGGATTATCCCCATTTATTTGTGTAACCTTGTAGCAATTCCGAGACGAAATTTTTATAAGGGGGGGAGGATGTAATACCCGAGAATTTCCTAATATTATTAAATGAATATATTAATGGAAATGAGAATTTATTAGAATATAAATGATTTTGTGTTATGAGAATGATTAATTCAATTATATTAAATTGAATAATTATAATAATTGAGAAATTGATGGAGTTTACGATAAACTCGTTGATAGCCTTGTGTGGCACAGTGATGAGGATTATTAATGATTATATTGATTAACGAATGAATTATTAAGTAAACAATTAATCTATATTAATTGTTAATTGCTATTGTAGAATATTAATTAATTGTTATCGTAGAATATTAATTAATTGTTGTGGAATATTAACTGTGATTGATTAATCATATGTGATTATTATTATTGCAAGAAATATAATAATAATAATGAGCAACGTGTTTATAAATATAATAAGATTTATATTCATTTAATGTGATATTTAATCATATAAGTGTTAATCGATTATTATGGAAATTAATAATCAATGAGGAATAGATTAATTAATATTATTATTAGTTAATCAATGAGATAAATAATTTATTTATTTGACAAATAAGTAAGTTATTAATATAATAAGATTATATTAATTATTATGTGCAAACATGCAATAATTAATAATATAAAGTATATGGAATACAACTATATTATATAATGTGGTGCAACATTTATGTGACTATATTATATATATAAACTATATAGTAAAGTTTATTTAATTACGAGAGCTACATGATAATCCCCATGTGACTATGTGAGTGTGTGGACATTAAAATAATGTATCATGGATATATTATAATTAATTGTTGATTAATACAATTTAATAATAAAGGATACAGTGTGATGTGATTATATCCGAGAAAATTATACTAGTATGATAAAAATGTACCTGGATTATATGTGTACAAGTCACACTTACTACATTATGTGAATTATAGTGTGACATTTCAATTAAAGACATATGTATAATATATATATATATATATATATATATATATGCGTATATAGCCTAAGTATTTAATACATATGTGTATATTGAATCAAGTGTGGTATGTTTCTAGAAGGCTGAGTTTGTTTTGCTGGGAGAGTCACTATCTCTTTCACGTGATACACTCAAGCTATCCTACTCCCCTATAACCTTAAAACTCAGCAAACCTTCATAGCAATCATACAATGGGGTGTGGGCATGATGATGGCTTTCAACAACTATCTACCAACTTCTTCTTATCTAGCATGCAAATCAAACATACGTTAGTTTATTTTGAGAGTCAGAAGCATGGACTGTGTTTTGATTTTCCTATATATATAAGCTCTTCCCCTTCAATTTCATTTGCTGAGATTTTGCTTGAGTTTGATAAATTGAGAGCATATATAATATCAGTCTAGAGTTGTAAGAATTGAATAGCAGCAAGCTCAATCAGTTACAGAGGTATAATCCCTCTTCCTTTGTTCTTCATTTTCATTTTCTGTTTCTGAAGTTTCCTTCAAATTCTTGATTATGCCAAATTGGTTCATGATTGGTTTGTAGAACCCTTATATTGTTGTTATATGAACATACATACATGATGACACCACTATATAACTTTCTTGACTTTCATTTCCATTCTTGCTCTGCAATTTATGTAAAACATCAAATTCGTGAAATTAGTTGGAATTTATGAAATTGGGAATCGTTTGGGGCGATTGACTGTTCTATAAGCATATATATATATATATATATGTGTGTGTGTTAGTAAGTTAAAAAGGTTAGTCTAATAGCATCTGGGTATGTTGAAATCGATGAAATGGGAGGTTTTGGGTCGATTTTCGCTGCAGTGTGAACTGCAGAAACTGTTCCCACGCCTCAGCGCCATTGTCCGCGCCGCAGCGCCGCCCGCTCCGCTGCGTCAGCTTGAAGCTGTTGTTTCTGCGCCGCAGCGCCACCCGCGCCGCAACGCCATATTGTGGCTGTTGTTGCCGCGCCGCAGCGCCGGCCTCTGTGTGCAGTTTTTCTGCATTTTACAACAAAACTGTTATGTACTAATTATTTGATTTTGTTTAAACAAGCATGGAAGCATGATTAATACATATATATAAACCTAATGAGGCAATGTAAGCATGTTTTAGTATATTAGCATGCATGGTTAACAAAACGACATGAAGTTTGGAAACGAACTTAAAGTTTCATAAACAATCATTAACATTATAAAGCATGAGTATATTCTGATTTTTGATACGCGGTAGAGCGGCTTAGAAATACATGAAATGAATGATGACTTGTGTAAACATGTTTCATAGTATAACGTGAGCATGCTAAACCTCGATTAGTAAACATTTCGAACGAAAATGGAAGTTTTGTGAAACAAACTTTGACACATGTGTGACACATTGAGGTACTGATTTTGCAAACATGTTTACATGACCTAGAACCACATGTAATACATGTTAACTTGCATATATAGATTTTTATAAGGTAACGTGAGCACGTGGATCGCGTTAAATGAACTTTACTAGTGAAAGTATAAGTTTTGAACGTAAATCTTAACATGTTATTGTAAGTTTCATATTCTGATATTTATGGACACATGTGATAGTACTCTTAGACTCATTCATGTGTCATGCATGTATATATATACCATGATTAGTTGCCATGATTCAAGTTTAGCGTAAACGAAGCATGTTTTCAAGATAATAATAATGCTAGCTACATATATGCTATACGAGTACTCATGAGCATGCCTAATACAAGTTAATATAACTACCTTAAGTGTTTTGAAAGCAAACATGATAGGCTTTGTAAATTTCATGACCTTGAATGACCGCGAGTGTCGACCTATAACCTATATCACATATGTTTGGAACAAGGGAAGGTTATACGATTATAAAAAGACTCTTTAACATGTATATATACTATGTGATATATGTGAATCCGATTTTGATGATTAACTTAGGGGAATGCCATAACTTGCTAAAATGAAATATATTTAGTATTGATTGTGGTCTTATGTGATATTAATAATATGCGAGTATGTTTACTAATTGTGGTAGTCTCACATGATAGTAATGATGTATAAATATGATCAACTTGAGAAAAGAGGAAGTTAAGGATGGAAATTATACTCTATATGACTGTGTAGCTAGATAAAATGTGAAGTTTAATTATATGACTAATGAATATCATGTATATACGTTACGATAGGAATTCGAAAGTGTTGGCTAGCTTTACGTGAGTAAACTACGCTAAAGGTAAGTATCCTAAACCCTTGCATTACTTTATTCAACGGATATCGTAAGCGAGTATCTAAACCTTATCACTTTGGATACAAGTATTCTATCTTTGTATATTGCGAACTAGTTTCCTACTTAATCGTTTGAATTGAATTAGCATACTCGAACTCTTATTTCATTAAAGCTATTATTCATGTTGAACTTAGTATTGTTCTTAAATATTGTGAAAGTGTCTATGCCATTTGATTCGGCTAGACTTATGTTATTGAAAAACGACCCAAAACCAATTGATTGGTGCGGGATCTTGTATTTGACTGAGAAGAACAACCTTCTTTGAAGGGAATATATAATTGTCGGAGAACCAACATGCACATTTGAGTATGATTGCTTGTTATGCATAACGAGGGTGCTTTAGGCTGATCATCTGTTGTACCTGTTTTTGTTGGATTTTCAGTTTATTACTGTCAATTCTAGTAGAAGTTCATAGTCCTTAGTGACTGCTCAGTATTCAGTTATTTGAAATCTTGAATTGACTTATTATTGAATCATATTGATATTATTCTGTCCTTATCGACTGTTATTGAGAACTGTTGATATTCTTGTTATCCTTGAACTATCGAACCTTGTTATACCCTTTCGAGAATTGAGAATCTTATTACTCACCCTTATTGTATATTACTTGCTGGGAAATTTGTGCTCATTCTTGCTTTCCCTAAAACATTTCAGTTAAGGCAGAGCATGGTGAATCTTCGGGCGTTGATAAGGGCAAGAGCAAGGCTACCAACTAGCTTGTCTCTTTTATGTTTTTAAATATTTTAATGTTGTATTAAGATGATGTAGTAAGACTGGATTTGATTATGTTTAAGCTTAAGTTAGGTTATGTAATAAGTCGTTAATTGATATTATTATGTAATCTATTAAGTACTGTAGGTTACGAGACTTGGGGGAATAATTATAATAAATCATTGAAAATTATTCTAGAATAGATTTTCCGCTGTGATTGTGTGATATTTAGTTATTATTATTGTGACGTATTACCATGAGCACGTGATGAAACGAATTCGAGCGACCCCGTGACGGTCCTGGAATTTGGGGGCGTCACAGGTTGGTATCAAAGCTGTAGTTATAAACCTTAGGAACGAGTGTCCTTAGAGTATAACTTAGGCGAACTTAGAAATTGGAAAGAAGATAAAACTCGTATAGAGTTTTCCCTTGAGCAAGACTTAGCGTGTTATGAAATGTAACTTCATTCTATACAATGAACTTATATTTTACTTAACATTCTAATGGAATTGCTGTTTGTTTGTCTTGTGTTTGTGATTGTAGGATGACAGACACAGGTGTACCCGCTAGAGTGGCTGAGGATGAGCCCAGGGATATACATGTAGTATACGAGGCACCTCTAGAGGCTACACCAGTGCAGGCTGTTCCACCATTCGATTCTGACGACGAGGACGAGATTGAGATATAGTCTGATCCAGAGGAGGAGCCGATGGAGGACGAGCTGATGGAGGATGAGCCAGTAGAGGACTTTGATGAGGCTACTGTAGAGGAGCAGATGCTAGGAGAGTATGAGGAGCGGATCCTCGAGTTAGACTGCAGGGTTCAGGAGCTGGAGGCAGAGGCCCAAGAGAGAGAGTCCGAGTTCCAGAAACTGAGGGACGATGACCACCAGAGGAAGCTGGCCATGCAGGAGTTAGAGGTGGAGATCGCCTACCGTAAGGAGGCAGGGATCCAGATGGGGACTCTGTTTCACAGGTCAGTGGCTAGGAATGTAGATTTGGCAGAGAAGCTAGAAGAAGTTGAACAGAGGGAGCTGAGTGAGAAGACAGAGAAGGAAGCACTCCGCACTCAGTTGGAATTAGAGGTGATGGATAGGATACACTTCGAGGAGAAGTGGGGGGCTGTCCATGAGAGAGCAGATGACCTGGAAGATGAGGTCAAATGTAAGAAGAAGAAAATGAACAAGATGGGGTACGTGTTCCGTTCGGCATTTGAGAGAGTGCTTGATGGTGTGTACCACTACCCGGCAGAGCAGGGACAGACCCTACACACTATGAGCCGAGAGCTGGTTGCTTATATAGCGCAGATGGAGTACAAGAGCGCAGTAGATCGTGGGATGATGTGATGATATTCCCTTAAATAGTCTAATGGTATTCTCTTTATGTATTGTATATACTATGTTGTAATCCCAATCTTTTGTGTAAGATGTGGGATAGTGATGTGAACCCCGAGTTAGCTTTTGTTAGAGGGGTAGTTTGGTAGTAGGTTGGTATATTCCCCGTCTTTTGTGATATTAGGGGATATATGTGATAACATTTATAGCAGTATGCTAGGGAAATCATGTAATGAAACAATTTGGCATATGAATATAATTGGAGTTTATTTCAGAAATGTGTTACAAATTTTTTTTTCCTTTAGTATTAAAAGAAATACTTAAGTAATATACTTGAATAATAATAAAATAAAAATTTGTGATGCAGATAATGCTGCCCAGACGTAGATTGACTGCACCCGAAGAATCTGTTAATAACGAGAGGGAACAAGTTGACCCGATCCAGAAACTGGTAGACTTGTTAGGAGAAGCCTTAAGGGGAAGGAACAATGAACCCGTTCGCCCAAACCCTCAGGCTGTGCCAGTAACAACCTTTAAAGACTTTAAGAGTGTAGGACCCCCGGAGTTCGAGGGAACTACCGACCCAATCGTCGCACAAACGTGGATCAAGGAGATCGAAAAAGCGTTCACTATAGCTAGCGTAGGCGAAGATCAGAAGACGGTGTTTGCCACGTACATGATGAGGGGAGAAGCGAACTACTGGTGGGAGGCTAATCAACAAAGAGCTAGAGAAGGGATAATAGCTTGGGATAAGTTTAAGATGCTGTTCTTCGAGAATTACTTCCCGAAGAGTATGAAGAATAGGATGGAGGTGAAATTCCTAGAGTTAAAACAAGGTGAGATGACGGTGGCGCAGTACGCTGCTAGGTTTAACGAACTAGCGCGATTTGCAGAGCACCATGTTGGTGACGAGGAAAGAAAGGCTAGACGCTTCGAATAAGGGTTGAAGCCATGGCTGTTCAATAAGGTATCAGTTCTTCAAATTGATTCCTTTGCAACATTACTGGAAAAGGCAATCATTGCGGAAGGTGGCAGTGAGGCCTTAAGTCTGTATAACAAAGAGAAGAAAGGAAAGAATGCTGGAGGAGAGAATCGTACTGGAGGAAGCAGCAGTGGGGGAAGTAATTTGGGAAAGAGAAAATGGGAGAATAACAAAAACAACAATAATCAATCAGGGAATTTTCGTGGAGGTTTCAAGAAGAGGGCTGAAGGATGCCCAAAGTGTGGAAATAACCACCAGGGTGAGTGCTGGAAGGGTCGCGGCACTTGCTACAACTGCGGACAGGAAGGGCACATCTCGACCAACTGTCCGAAACCAAAGAAGATCCAAGGGTGTTTTGCTTGCGGCTCAACTGAGCACCGTATTAAGGATTGCCCAAAGAAGGGAAGTGGCGGGGGTAGCAATCAGCAAGGAGGCAACAAGCTGATGATCAGTGGGCCGGCACAATCCAACCGCCCAACCGCCAGAACCTTTAACATGACCGTGCAGGACGCCGTGGCTGCAAAGGACGTGGTGTCAGGTATAATCCCAATCAATGATATAAATGCTTATGTATTATTTGATTCGGGTGCCACCTGTTCTTTTATATCTGAAGAATTTGCTAGTAAACTTAGTACACCCTGAGAACGATTAGAAAATCCTTTGATCATAGAAGTTGCTAATAAGGAAGTGATCCTTGTAGAATACGTTTATCGAGATTGTCGCGCAAACATTAGAGAATATAAACTGAGCGTAGACTTGATTCCTATTAGACTGGGAGAATTTGATGTGATAATGGGAATGGATTGGTTGTATAACCATGCTGTGATAATTGACTGTTAGAATAAATGTGTGAACCTTCAGACTCCGAGTAAGTCTAAGGTAGTGTTTTATGGTAGCTCATCGCTTAAGCAATCATGTTGCGTTACGATGATGCAGTCCAAGAGATTGTTAAGGAAAGGATGTGTTGGTTATTTAGCTTACATCGTTGATACTCGGAAAAAGGGAGTAGAAATTAAGGATATATCCGTAGTGAATGAATTTCCAGATGTATTTCTGGACGATCTGCCTGGTCTTCCGCCAGGCAGAGAAATTGAATTCGTAATAGACTTAGCACCAGGAATAGCACCGATCTCGAAAGCTCCATATCGTATGGCGCCAGTAGAAATGAAGGAATTGATGATACAATTGCAAGAGTTGTTGAATAAGGGTTACATTCGATCGAGTGTTTCTCCTTGGGGAGCACCAGTACTATTCGTTAAGAAAAAGGATGGATCGATGAGGCTCTGTATCGATTATCGAGAATTGAACAAAGTAACGATCAAGAACCGATATCCGCTACCGAGGATAGACTGACTTGTTTGATCAACTGAAGGGAGCAAAGTGTTTCTCAAAAATCGACCTGCGAACAGGATACCATCAACTGAAGGTACGGGATGAGGACATACCAAAGACTGCATTTCAAACCCATTATGGACACTATGAGTTTTTGGTAATGTCATTTGGATTGACTAATGCTCCGGCAGCATTTATGGACTTGATGAACCGAGTTTTCAAGCCATACTTGGATAAATTTGTAGTAGTTTTTATCGACGACATTTTGATCTACTCAAAGACAGAGGAAGAACACGCCGAACATCTGAAGATTGTTTTGGAGGCACTAAGGAAGGAGAAGATGTATGCGAAATTTGCAAAGTGTGAATTTTGGATGGAGAAGGTTCAATTCTTAGGCCATGTGGTGGATAAGAATGGAATCGCTGTAGACCCTGCGAAGGTAGAAGCAGTAAGTAATTGGGAACAACCGAGAACACCGACGGAGGTGAGAAGTTTTTTAGGGTTAGCTGGGTACTATCGAAGATTTATCTAAGATTTTTCTAAGATAGCAACCCCGTTGACCAATTTGACTAGAAAGACGGTGAAATTTGTATGGACCGACAAATGCGAAGAAAGTTTTCAAGGACTGAAAAAGAGATTGAGCGAAGCGCCTGTGTTATCACTACCAGATGATGTGGGAAATTTTGTGGTGTATAGTGATGCATCGCACAAAGGGCTTGGCTGTGTGCTCATACAACACGGCAAGGTCATTGCGTATGCATCACGACAATTGAAGGATTATGAAAAACGATACCCTACTCACGACTTAGAGTTAGCAGCGGTAGTTTTTACGTTAAAGATATGGAGACATTATTTGTATGGGGAAAAATGTGAGATATACACGGACCACAAAAGTCTGAAATATATATTCACACAAAAAGAGTTGAATATGCGACAAAGGAGGTGGTTAGAATTGATCAAAGACTATAATTGCGATATTCTTTATCTCCCGGGGAAGGCAAATGTGGTTACCGACGCTCTGAGCAGGAAAGGAAGGGAGAAGTTGTTTAATTTGATGACTCAGGAAGAGTTGATAAGAGAGATGGAGAAATTGGAAATAGAAGTGAAAGAACCAAAGAAGCCTGGAGAGAAGTTGTTTGTAGTGGGAGCTCATCCGACATTGTTGGATAGAGTAAAGGAAGCACAGGAAAAGGATGAAGAGTGTAGGAAAATTCGAAAGAGGATCACAGAGAATGAGGAAGAGAAATTTCAAATGGATAAAGATGGTATTTTGAGATTTGAAGGAAGAGTGTGGGTACAAGCGGTAACCGAGTTAAGGGAAGAGATTTTGCACGAGGCACATAATACGACATATTCCGTTCATCCGGGAGGCACTAAGATGTACCGAGATTTGAAGCAACATTTTTGGTGGCCTAATTTGAAACGAGAAGTCGGAGAGTGCGTTAGTAGATGTTTGACTTGCCAACGCGTTAAAGCAGAACATCAACGGCCAAGTGGTTTACTAAAATCGTTGGAAATACCAGACTGGAAATGGGAGCATATTACCATGGACTTCGTGGTAGGACTTCCAGTTACACAGAAAAGTTATGATGCCATTTGGGTTTTCGTGGATCGACTAACGAAGACCGCACATTTTCTACCAATCAAGATCCGCTACAGTTTGAATCAGTTAGTGAGCCTATACGTAAAAGAAATTATCTCACGACATGGAGTGCCGGTGTCAATCGTCTCTGCTCGAGATCCGCGCTTCACATCTAATTTTTAGAAGAGTTTGCAAGAGAGAATGGGAACACAGTTGAGGTTGAGTACTGCTTACCATCCTCAGACCGACGGACAGAGTGAGCGAACGATACAAACGTTGGAGGACATGCTTAGGACTTCAAGGGAAATTGGGACGACCACCTACCCTTAGTCGAATTTACGTATAATAATAGTTACCATGCGAGTATCGGCATGCCACCGTACGAAGCTCTTTACGGAAGAAAGTGCAGAACGCCATTATATTAGGACGAAGTCGGAGAACGACGAATACTCGGACCAGAGTTAGTTCAACAAACCGCAGACGTGGTGACAGTGATAAGAGCCAGATTAGTCGCATCTCAAGACCACCAGAAAAAGTATGCAAATTTGCATCGGCAGGACCGAGACTTCAAAGTCGGCAATTTTGTTTTCTTGAAGGTATCTCCATGGAAGGGAAAAATCCATTTCGGAAAGAAAGGAAAATTGAGTCTAAGATTCATAGGACCATTCGAGATACTGAAGCGAGTGGGCGAAGTGGCATACAAAGTTGCGTTACCACCCGAGTTGGAGCACATCCACAACGTGTTTCACATTTTCGTGTTGCGACCGTATAAGGCCGACTACAAGCACATGATTTCTTACGAGCCCATTCAAGTGGAGAAGAACTTGGCGTATGAAGAAATTCCTGTCCAGATATTAGATAGGAAAGAACAAACTTTGAGAAATAAAGTGATTACATCTATAAAAGTACTTTGGCGTAACCACGATGTCGAGGAGGCAACGTGGGAGTTAGAAGATAGGATAATGAAGGATTATCCCCATTTATTTGTTTAACCTTGTAGCAATTTCGGGACAAAATTTTTATAAGGGGGGGAGGATGTAATACCCGAGAATTTCCTAATATTATTAAATGAATATATTAATGGAAATGAGAATTTATTAGAATATAAATGATTTTGTGTTATGAGAATGATTAATTCAATTATATTAAATTGAATAATTATAATAATTGAGAAATTGATGGAGTTTGCGATAAACTCGTTGATAGCCTTGTGTGGCACAGTGATGAGGATTATTAATGATTATATTGATTAACGAATGAATTATTAAGTAAACAATTAATCTATATTAATTGTTAATTGCTATTGTAGAATATTAATTAATTGTTATCGTAGAATATTAATTAATTATTGTGGAATATTAACTGTGATTGATTAATCATATGTGATTATTATTATTGCAAGAAATATAATAATAATAATGAGCAACGTGTTTATAAATATAATAAGATTTATATTCATTTAATGTGATATTTAATCATATAAGTGTTTAGATAACCAGATTTTAATCGATTGTAGCATAGGAATGTCATTCCCTATCAGTAATATATGATCAACATATAATACAAGGAATGAAACAGCACTCCCACTATCCTTCTTGTACACACATGGTTTATCCTCATTTTTGATAAAATCATACTCTTTGATTGTCTCATCAAAACGAATGTTCCATCTACGAGAAGCTTGTTTTAATCCATAAATGGATCGTTGCAGCTTACAGACTTGATTTGTTCCAAACTTTGAACCAAATCCCTCTGGTTGTATCATATACACATCCTCCTTAAGTTTCTCATTGAGGAAGGTCGTTTTCACGTCCATCTGCCAGACCTCATAGTCGTAATAAGCTACAATCGCAAGCAAAATCCGAATGGACTTGAGCATTTCTACCGGTGAGAAGGTTTCATCATAGTCAACTCCTTGTCTTTGTTTGAAACCTTTTGCAACCTGATGAGGGCATATTATTCATTTATTTTGATTCCTTTATGTTTAGTTTTATTACATTTTTCATGTGTTTATGAGCTTATTAAGGTGTTTAGTGATTTCAGGAAGAATTAGAGCTAAAATGAGGAAAAAGGGAAAATTACAGGGTTTTTATCATTAAGTTGGATGCATGGTCTTGGCTTGGGAATTGGATTTTATTGTGGAGCTCTTCTTTTGCTTTTCAGAACAATTTGAATCGTCCCAATCGGAGTTCATATGAAAAAATTATGATATTTTTACTAAACGGACGTTGAACCTCAAAGTTTGGAAGTTGCAATTTACACAGCAGTCACTTGGAGGCCGATTTCGACCTTGATGCTGTCAGAATCTGTCAATTCTTAAAGAAGTAAAGTTGTAGATCTCGTCGAGAGCTTCGATTTGATAGGTAGCAGCCCCCGTAACTCCTCCCGGATCAAAAGTTAAGGTTGTTTTACCAAAGGACGTCGCAGCAGGAAATGGAAATTCGCCCCAGCGAATTTGAGCGGGAAAATTGGAAAATCTTAGATTTTTGAAAAGTTTCTAAATGCAGATTTTGGCAGACTTCTACATGGAATTGGATTGATATTTCTATTAAATTTAGGATATCTTTAGACTGAGATTTATTTTCAAATTGGATTCTATTTCTTTATGGAAACTAGTTATAATTTGTAATTCCTTTTATAATTTGGATTTCTAATTCCCATAGGATTTAGGACTTTGTCTAGCCCTATAAATAGAGGATGATAGTCAGGGTTTTATTCATTCAATCATCTACTACATTCTCTCATCTACAACATTGGAGGATTGAAGACATGAGCTAAGTTCTTTTTATTCAGTTCTAAGGGATGTTGAACCTTATTTATAATTAAAGGTTAATTGAGTATTCATTATTTATTCCTTCTCACATGAAATTCATTCTTGATAATCTGATTTAATTTCTGAATGTTATTTGGCTTAACTGATTTGATTTCTGCAGGATTAAGTTGGTTAGCGAATATCATATGCTAGATCAAGGAATAATATTACGTGTGATTGATATTGTTTCTAATCACAAGTAGTAGTTAGTAATACCTGATTGTGGATAAGCTTTTGAGTATTGCTATGATTATCAGAAGACAAGTTAAACAATCCGAGCTTATGTGTTTGTTGCTTGGAATAGTCTAATTCCCTAGTTCTTAATGCTGCTGTTATATTAAATCTAGAGAGCTTGTTCTAGGTTATATAATTGTTAAAATCTTGTGAAGAGCTTATTTCATTAAGTGACAATCTAATGGGAGTTTCGGGTAGCAGAGCTTGTTGTTACCTAGGGCTATTAGTTTCATTGAAGGATAAATAATGTTACACTTGATTAATCTATTGTTATAAAAAGGTGATACTGAACTGAAAAACTGAAGCTTTTTATTCATTGTTTATTCTTATTAGTTTATTCTTGTTAATTTAGTTAATTAATTCAAAATCCCCCTTTCATTAGAAATCATTGGATAAATATAAAACAAATCACTCTCTGTGGGATCGATCCTTGCTTCCTATTGTGCTAATTGTTTGAATTTGTAAAGTGAAAGTGAGGTTAATTTAGGAGTGTAAATGACAGGTTCATCCAATTGATCTGTAGTGTTTTGTGGTTCTTGAATTTCTTCAAGATCTATTTTTCCTCCCACTAGCCCCTTCAAGGATAAACTCCTTTTCCAAGAAGGCAGCGTGTTTCGCAACAAACACCTTTTGCTTAGTAGGAGTGTAGAAATAGTATCCCAAACTTTCTTTAGGATATCCCACAAACGTGCACTTATCAGATCTTGTCCCAAGCTTATCATTTTGAAACCTTTTCATATAAGTTGGACATCCCCAAATCTTAACATGCTTAAGACCAGGTTTCTTCCCAGTCCACATCTTATATGGAGTCTTGGAGACGAATTTCGAGGGAACCTTATTTAGTAGATATGTAGCCGCTTCTAGAGCATTACCCCAGAATGATACTGGAAGATCAGTAAAGCTCATCATGGAATGAACAATGTCCAACAATGTTCGATATCTCCTTTCAGATACTCCATTTAACTGTGGTGTACCTGGTGGAGTCCATTGCGAGATTATACCATTTTCTTTGAGACAATCGAGAAACTCACCGCTTAAGTATTCATCACCTCGATCTGATCAAAGAATCTTAATACTTTTACCAGTTTGTTTCTCTACTTCACTTCTGAACTCTTTGAACTTTTCAAATGATTCAGATTTGTATTTCATTAAATACACAACCATATCTTGAGTGATCATCTATGAAAGTAATAAAATAAGAATACTATCCCCGTGCATTCGTTGTCATAGGTCTACAAACGTCTGTGTGAACCAATGCTAACAACTCTGTAACTCTTTCTCCTTTTCCACTAAAAGGAGATTTAGTCATTTTACCCATGAGACAAGATTCACAAGTTGGATATGATTCATAATCGGATAGCTCTAAGAGCCCATCCTTATGTAACTTGGATAATCTTGTTTCATTGATATGACCGAGTCTACAGTGCAACATATAGGTATAATTAACATCATCTCTTTTCTTTTTCTTAGTTTATTCTATTTGAAGTATATTTTCATTCAAGTCAAGTATATAAAATCCATTTCGCAGATTACCAACACCATATAAAACATTGTCTTTATAAATAGAACAACTGTTGTTCTTTATTGTAAATTTAAATCCATCCATATCTAATACAAAAATAGAAATAATGTTTCTAATGATATTCGGAACAAAATAACAGTTATTTAAATAAATGGACTTGCCCGTAGGTAGTGCTAAATAATAAGTGCCTACAGCTAATGCAACAACCTTTGCTTCATTTTTCACTCGTAGGACGACCTCATCCTTGTTCAGCTTTCTACTTTTGACCAGTCCTTGCACAGTATTACAAATGTGAGAACCACAGCCGGTATCCAATATCCAAGTAGAATTTTGATTTTCTAAAAAATTAATTTCAATCATGAACAAACCTTGATTGGAAGTCGAAGCTTCTCCAAGCTTTTTCTCTTCCAAAAACTTCTTGCAGTTCCTCTTCCAATGACCCGACTCGTTGCAATGGAAGCACATTCCTTTGCTAGCTAGATCAGGTTTTTTTTGTTCCTTTGTGTTCACCTTGCCTTTAGCCTTCTTACATTTCTTATTTTCAAAAGGTACCTTGGGCCTCTTCCTTTTCTTGGAAGATTCCACTATTAAGACATGGTTCTTCTTGGATGGGAAGCGACCTTCGGCAGTTTTAAACATGTTAAGTAATTTAGGAAAGCTGACATCTAACTTATTCATGTGGAAATTAACAACGAACTGCGAGAAAGTCTTAGGGAGTGATTGCAAGACTAAGTCTTAACTCAACTCCCCATCCATGACGAACCCAAGTTGTCCAAGGCGTTCAATCAGATTGATCACCCTTAGGACATGAGTCTCAATGGCAGTGCCCTCGGACATCCGAGATCGGAAGAGCTCCTTAGATATCTCATATCTAGCAGTCCTACTTTGTTCACCATACAACTCCTTGAGGTGAAGCAACATAGTAAGAGCATCCATGTTTTCATGCTTTCGCTGAAGCTCGTTATTCATGGATGTGAGTATGATGCATTGAGCCATAGATGCATCATCTTGGCACTTTACAATGGTGGCAATCTGTTCCTCAGATGCTGATTCTGGAATAGTTCCAGGCGCAGGAGAATTTAGGACATTATTTTTTTTAGCAGTGAGAACTATTCTCAGATTCCTTAACCAGTCCGTGTAATTCGGTTCGGTCGGTTTATTAGCATCAAGTATGCTACGCAGTGAAATTAGTGATTTCGACATTTTTAAATTTCTGCATGTACAAAGACAACATTTTAGCAAACATTTATTTAGTTAATTTTATATACCAAAATAAATTAGGTCTTATTTTAAATTGGTATCTCCCACTATTCTCTTCAAACTATATTACCCTCACTTATATAGTTCGACAACATCTGATTAAAGATTTGCTAGTGAGAATAAGGATCCCATTTCAAATGTATATAGTCTTGTGTGTGCACAACAAACCATATATAAATAAATAGGTAGACAACTCTTTGTCAATTACATCAACATGTAACTCCTTTTTAATTTTGCTTCTTAGATCATAATGGTCAAATGTGTGCACATCCGAACTAAAATAATTTAAGTTAAGTCCAACCTAGCACTCCATATATTCAAAAAAAAAAAATATTGTCCTTGTGTGTGCACAACAAAATAATATTGTTCAATTTTCTTTATAAGCATCAAATGTGATTGTAGACACTCGAGATTTTCCTTGCCTCGTTACTCATCCAGTAGAAGGGTAAAACCGTCAAGTAACCCAAATCTGATCCACAATATCGGTGCTCCAGTCAAATCTGATTCCCAATATCGGTAATCAAGTTTCGACAGTCAATCGGACCATCAATCAAGCTCCGACAGTCAATCGGATCATCAAGCTGAACCCCAGTCTCAACCCGGGAGGTATCAATTCAACCCCGATCTCAACTCGGGAAATCAAATCAACCCCGATCTCAACCTAGGAAGTCAAAATAAACCCCGGTCTCAACCCAGGAAGTGCAGGTCATCCCCGATCTCAACCTGGGATGTTAGGCCAACTTTAGACATCAGCTGGAAGCATTTCAACAACTCCATAGCAAAACCTGGAACGACCACATCAGCCTCAGAGACAACGCTGAGGTCAAAAGACTCGACTGGGATCCAAGCCTTGGAATCAGCTCCCAGAAGTCAACCAGCGACCATGCCGACACTACAGGCAGCCCCAGGAGGGGTACAACGGTCATTTTACTAACTTTCAACCGACTTGGTCAAACTCAAGCCAAATCGATGCCGCCAAAGTCAGAATGAACCCTAACGACGATCCCGAGTGGCAACAACGCAAGACTGTTCAACTGATAAACTGTGGAGAATCGAAGACCTGGTTATGAACCCGTCTTCCTGGACCCAAAAAATGTTTTTTCCCATGTCATTGTAACACTCTCGGTGAGAGCTTTCTGGAAAGGTATCGCACGCCTCAAACGGAAGCTCCGATCAAAAGTTAGAAAGTTTCTGACCGAACATCGCATTGCTCGGAGTGCACATACTTCGAGACGACCAAGCGGGACACGCGGGACCCACCTCGAGCGGTCTCACCTCTACTTGTGGTAGCCTCATGTAGAGGTGCGATTCCCCGCTCTATAAATAGAGGGGCAGCCCCCTTTCATTTGCATAAGCAA